>JAPZDX010000007.1:21605425-21615516 GCA_029783625.1 Naso annulatus | reverse complement strand
AACCAAACATCTTCATGTTGGAACAAAATGAAAGTCTGATCTTACATTTGTTTTTATCATGCTTATAAAACCGGGGCTTACAAGCCTTCAGCTGCAACACGAGAATTATAATGGTATTTGAGTTCCAAATTTAGCAGAAGGGATTCTTTTTTTATTTTGGTATTAAAGTTAGTCAGCTGAAATAATTTAGCCAGTGATGCAATCTTCAACCAACTCATGGCAAACACCAGCTCAATAATCGTGCTACAGCTGATCCAGTCCCTCAGACACAGTCATTATTTCAGCCAGTACATCTGACAGTTGCCGGCTAGAGATGAAAAGGCTGTTTGAATTTTATCTTTGAAAGTCAAGAATCCATTATTTCAAAAGAAATGAATAATTCCATGTGTTGAAAATGTCCCTGTTATCGCTGCAAACTGTTAGAACATGCATGCTGAAACAGGAAGCTTGACGGAAGTAGCACTATTAACTACAGCAGTCCGCTTTTTTTAGTGTGGTTGAGTGATGAGAGAACTGATTGATGTAAAGCCAAGTGGCAATTCTGTCAGGCGGAAAAATAAAACTGACACTCTGGTGTGAAAAAACTGCAGTTCTTTGAATGGCCACTTGAGGCTGGCTCCACATGCAAGTCACTTCTCTTAGACCTTCATATGAAAATGCTGAGCTTTACTCAAGTTTACAGCCTGGCACAAAATACTGATTTGGTCTCCACAAATAATTTCATCTAATGGCTTGAAGTTGTCCATAATTATGAGTGGCCATTTTTAAATGACAGCAGTTCTACCTGTTTGCCAGGTGCTACACCACACATGGGCAAAATATGGCCCGAGGGCTGAATACGGCCAGCAGACCATCTCTTTGCGGCCCGCAGCGTCCTCACAGGGTTGACAAAATAAATAAAATGCTCTTTAACTTTATCCAATTTCCAAGTTCTGTTTAAAGCAGCATCACAAAGCCCAGTTGGCACCTGACAGACACTGTCATAAACGAGGTGCCTTGACGACAGAAATGGAGTTATGATGACTTAAAAAATGAGAAAAACTTAATCTGAACGCTGCATTTTTAACCCAGTGAGTGGATATCTAAATACTTTGTGACACCAGTCGGTTCAAGGGCAAAATGAATGATCATAGTTTTTCATGACGCAGTGTCATTCATAAATATATCAGTTATAATTACGTTTCATAGGACACAAGTAAAGCAAAATAGAAAATCAATGAATGTATTTAAGTACATGAGAACGTGCTTGTTGATAAATAGTAAATGAAGGTTTCTTTATTCTGTACCATGTACTTCATCTTTCTACTCATCGTAGAATGTGTGGCTCTCCACTTGATTTTCTAAGTCAATGTAGCCCTCTGGAAGGAAATGTTGCGCTACACTGTCATGATTAGCAACATGTATCCTCTCCAGCTCCACCCTCTCCTCCACATATGGTCAATTCTGGCTCCAAAACCAAGACGGCGATGGCTATAATGCCAAATTTAAGGTTTCGAAACAGCACTCCTTAAACCAAGAGTGTCATGGTGGCTCTGTCCAAGGTTTCATTTATTCTTAATATGTATTATGTGTGTTGAGAGAGTTTTCAATTAAGTGGACCGAGCTCTATTTGTGCAAAGAAAAGCTGTCTGTCGTATCGTCTCAGGCTCTCTCACCCCCAGCAGGTTTCTGGGGACGTATCCCTCGCGGTCGTTGAGTCGTGCCCACCACCACTCTGTCTCTGTGTCGTCACGTCGACGCAGCACGGTGAGTGCGTCCCCCTCGCTGAAGGACAGCTCATCAGCCTGCTGGGCTGTGTAGTCCCAGAGAGCGTAGACCAAACCTTTGTTCATCACACCCAACTTTTCCTGCACGCCTGGGAAAGACAGTTTTCAGTGTTAAAACAACAATCTTAATTTCCTTATTATTTATGAAGATTTTAAATCTCACATGCTGGTTTAAATTCTCCTTTAGGGTGTTTTCCATGAGCTGCTGAAAGATTCTATATATTTGGCACTTTCTTACACAAGTTTGATTAAATTTTAAATTTCTCTTCCTCTGTAAAAAAAAGAAATGCACGTGTTTGGTGTTGTTGTCTCACCACCAGTCTGTCTGCATCTACCTACCATAGAGGAACTGGGAACACTGTGTATAGCCCTCCTCCATCTCTTCACATTTGTCTGCCGCTGTTTCCACATCGCTAATTGTTGTGGCGAAAATGGCGGCCCCCGACTCCACGAGCATCTTACAGAGATGGACGCTGTTACATGAAGCTGCACAGTGCAGAGGGGTCCTGAGAGGGACAACATTAAAGTGCAACTGTCAACAGACTTAAACATAGCTAGACAAGATTCATTCACCTCCAGTAAAGAAAGGACAAAGGTAATCCAGTAACGCACTTAAAATCAAAAATGTAATAGGATAAACTCAATTAATGTCATCAAGAAACAGGCTGACTCTCACTAAACGTGAATAAATTAAATCTTGTAACTTCTGAATGCACATCCTCATTAGACTTGGTAATCTCCCCCTTCAATACAGCTTAGGCAGCTGAGTCCAAACTGAATTTAGAAATGCAATTATCTCTGTCATTGTTGCCTCTGAGCTGAGCTCTCATATCCCTGCCACAGTTCCACACAGTGTGTTCATTTCCAAAACACCCTCCAGTCCTTCTGCAGCTGCTGTTCTATTATTAGTCTGAACTGTTACATGACTGATAGACTGATTGAAGGTACTGACCATCCGTCACTGTCGGCAGCGTTCACATTAACTCCAAAGTCCAGCAGAAATTTAACAATATGGTGATGGCCAGCGCAGACAGCATTGTGAAGAGGAGTTATACCTTCGTCGTTAGGCATGCTGGGATTTTCCACCTTTAAGACAGACATAATGAGAAAAAACACACAGATATTAAACTGATTAGGATGATTAGTAACAAGGGAAAATATCTGTTATTGCCCTTGAGAAACCTTTAACTTTAACGTTGATGGAGTGCACTGTAGAAGAACACAATGCTGCATTCACTACAAAACTCAGGACAGTGCGATATTTTTTATTGTTTTTGAAGTTCTTCAGTGGTTGAGTCTTGCTGCCTCAGGGTGTGATAACGTCAAACTGAGCTTGTTCTGGATTTGAAGCATCTAAATGTCTCCTCAAGTGTCAGCTGCATTTTGCAGCTTTGAAAGTCAGTAAGCACTTCTGCCCCATCTCCAAGTGAAAGGTGTCAGCGATAGACTGAGGGCTTGCCATTAAAGATTTAAGGCTTTGTTCACAGATTTCACACCAACAACTTTCCATACCTGGCAACTGAGACCACCTCTCCCCTGACAGAGCTGCTGAGGATCAAAAATGTACCTAAAAAAGAATAGTCCTAAAGGTACGGAAAAGCTTCGATATCTTCCAGTAACTGGCAGATCTGTTGAGGCCGTCTGTGCGTGGGGAGTGTACAGTAATAGCAGGCATCTACAAATATTCTTCTATTGCATAAGGTAATGTTCTTTCAACACTGGAATGTATCCTAAGACTTAAGAACTGTAACCAAAGTGGAAGTATGTAAACAGTGTCTGATGATATTTAGCCATTTTACAGACAGACCAAAACGTTGTCCCTCAACAGAAGACTTGATGAGATTACACTGACTTCACTTCCGTCTAGAAGTATAGTGTGTTTTTTAGACCAATCACCCAAAGCTGCATTACTTTTGATACTATATGGTGGCACTGAAAGAGCCCTAAAATCCCTCATAATAAACAGATCTTACAGTCATATAATTAGTCTCTTCACACAGTATGGTATGGTGTCCCTCAAGGCTTGGTACTTGGCCCAGTACCTTTCACTATATATGCTACCATTCGGAGAATTAATTTACAGCTTCGGCCTAAAATTCTACTTTTAGGAAGATGGCAATGTGTTCTATGTTGCCATCGTGCCCAATGATGCAGTTAGCACTTCCACTCCCAGGGTTCATGGTTATGAAAAACTGATCCTGGACTGAAACAATAGGTTCTGTTGCACTCCTAGATGTCTGGGACAGGATTTAAGTCTGAATTGCTTCTCCATGAGTGTCTCCAAAGTGTTTTTTGAGGGTGGTTGTGCTTTTTTGCTTGCAAAACATTAAGATTGGATTTGGAACCATTCAAACCATATTAAACATACCAATCATACCAAACCGTATTAAACTTTAAAATAAGAGAATGTATTACGATTTTAATAGTGCAACAACAACACAATCTTGTGTTACCTCATATATAATCCTCTGCACCAGATCAAACTCTCCCTCTAACGATGCGTCCAGCAGCAGAGCTAGAGGGTTAAACTTGACTCTCAGGCCATGACCTGTTCGCTCTGATGACGGCTTCTTCAGGTTGGTTCGCTTCACCTGCAGCACAAAAGAAGACCAGCAGAAAAGTGTTTATACTGCAGAAAAGGAATTGCTAAGTAAGTATTTACAGCTTGATATGGCACATTATCTTTCACAGAGAACAGTTAGGTCAGCGGTAACCTATTTCACAGGGAAACACGACAAAGAACACTTGCCAAGAAAATTAGATGGAGTCTTTATCAATTTATGCATTATATACCTAAAATTAGTGTCTATTTTATCAAACAGGTGCCTTAGTTCGAATGTGTGTATCCCATATCATATGTGATGATAATTTGCCTGATATCTGACAGAATTTTTAACGCTATTTCCATGAGTAATTAGTCACCTGAACTTAGTGAAATGGTAGGATTCAAAGGTGTGGACTCAGGCAAACTATAGTCTATACCTACCTTTGGCAGTGAAGGTGGGGCAGGAGGTGACGGAGAAGGGGAAGCATGGCCTTCAGAGTTGTGAGCGGGACTAGATGCCTTCTGGTTGTTGTTGTTCTGGTCCTCTGGCCTATCAGGTGCTGGCGATGGGCTGGGTTGGGGCGATGGAGACACATTTTTGGTAGTTTCTGTTTTTGTTGGTGTCTCTTTAGATGTTTCTATGGCAACAGAAGGAGGGGACAAGCGGCGGGAGCCCGAGTTCATGTGTTGAACCTCGCCCTCTGAAGTTGCAATACTGATGTTCTTGTCACCAGGTTCTACATTCCCATTGGATGAGTGTATATTGTCCATGTCACCCAAAATGCAGTCTGGCTGGTAGAAAGTATTTCCTGCAATTAAGAGTGAAGCCAATAAAACCATCATCAGATCTTTAACATCAATTGGAAACACTGTTAAGGCCAACTGATGCTTCTAAAGGAGGAGATCTCATCATATCACATTGTCTTACCTGAGCCTCCTTCCATGCCACCTGCCAGTGTGTTGAACCTGCACACCAAGCAGAAATCAGTTTTAACCAAGATGCCGCGACCTTGATTTACTAATATTCTATTTCTGACTTAAATTAGCTGTCTGTTAAAATTATTTTGTTTCATAGTGAGTAACAGTTTACAGTAGCACAGACCTCTGGTACAATAGTTTTTGGATGTTTGGCCCCTGTGGGCCCTCAGGCTCAGTAATTGAGCTCCGTTTCTTCAGGGGTCGAGGAGCATTGCTGAGGCGCCGGCGAAGAACTTCCAGGTCAGCATCACTCTGGTAACGGGACTGGGAGTGGGCTGTGGTAGGATATTAAAATATTTCTCAATTTCTTCAGCTATTTGTCACTTCTCCTAAATTTTGCCTTTTCATTTGTAAGCAAAAGACTAAATTCATGACAGCTGAGCACACTGATGAGTTTGATTGATTCTCCGGAACCTACCGACTGGGGTGAGCTTAGTGGGACTGAGGGGACGAGGGATGTTGTCCACACTGGGTGGAGGGAGGATTTGCCCATCACTGCTCTCGCCTCCTCCTTTTCCTCCTTCTTTATCCGTAACATCCTCTCCTCCTGCTTTTACTCCTCCCTGGAGAAAAGGGACAGGGGACGGAGAGGTGGAGGATGGGGGGAGGATGGGTTTGCCGTAGACTATGGGGAGAAAGGAAATCAGACAGACAGTGCTTAGATGGATTTTTCATTGTGGACAGTGTAACGACAGTAAAAATGCAATGCAATCTTTAGTCTGCACATGTGGTACAAGCGGCAAAAAATCCATTTTTAATCTGTTGCTTAATTACCAGCTTTGACAGTAGCCCGGTTGCTAAGAGATCCATAGTTTTTGGCCTGGGGTTGCTGGAGGTACATGCTGTAGATAGAGCTGCTGTTCATGGTGGCGGGGCCCTTCCTGGGGGACTGGGGCCTAGAGGGGTGGTCCGGGACGTAAGGTCGAACTGCCACTGCTGGTGGGAGATCTGTTCGCTCTGTTTGTGGGGACAAAGGAGAGGGTTGGGAGGTGGTGGCAGGGCCTAAGAGTAAAGACAGCGTAGGGATAGGTAAAAAATATAATTAATGATGAACGTCAAATGATGCACAACAACTCTGTGAAAAATAGAAATTATTTGCCAAGGTTATCATTCAGTTTCTCATGTGATATAGGAAGTCAAAAACTCATGTGACATCATGATTTGGGTGTTGTTTTGGGTGCAAATAAGCACATGTACGACCACACCCTTTCATGGTGGTGGGTTTAGTCGGAGGTGAAAGAGAATGAAACTTTCAACCACAGAGGGCAGCAGAATACAGTTTTTCAGCCTGATGTGAAATTCCCCTTTGAATTACCTTGGCTTGAATTTGGAGGGACAGCGATCCGTTGCTGTATTTGCTGTGAAGAGAGAGATGAGGAGGAGGAAGATGAAGTAGCATTTGCAGCACTGGATCGGGGCCAGCCCAGTGTACCCGGAGCAGAACGGGGCAGGGAGCTGGTGGCACAGTGATGCCCTGCCGCCTGGTGAGTGGCACTGGGGTAGGTACCATAACCAGAGGGATGCTGGTGGGAGGGAGAGACATTTAAAAGAGGAGAGAGAGAATTTGAAAGAGATTTTTCTAAAGTTTGATGGCATCGCCTATTTTTCTGTAAAAACCTGCAAGACTTTTTTTGAAGTAGACTTTTCTCCTGAGATTTGTCATTTAAAAAAAAGTCATTTTGTAGTAGTATTCTACATCAGAATTTATGTAAATGACTATTGTATACGTGACGCTCCCTCCTCCTATCACCTTGTGTCGAGTGCAGAAACAGCACAGTACCTGTTCTGGAGTGTTGGTCTTCCAGTCTGAAACACCCTTACTGATGGTCGGCCATGACGCTTCATTAGCTGAACAGGGAGAGAAGGACAAAAGTTACAGCAGAGAAGACAATGATGAGGAGGAGACAAAAACAGACTCAAAGAGAAAGAAAATGAGTGAAGAAGTGCATCATCTATGTTAAAGAAAGTTAAAGAGAGCGAAAGGTAAGATAGAGTTAGAAAAAAGGAGGCACAATGGAATAAACTGAAGTTCATTATGAAACACTCATACTGGATGCTTAAAAGCTACCATTTACAGAAGTGTACTCTACAAACACTGAAAAACAAGAAAAAAACCCCATGTATATTGTTATGCACACATGAACTTTACTACAAACAATACTGTAAAAATAGTACAGGTCAGATTGTTTACCTACATGACAATGTTTAGTCTAAAGCAAACAACAATGTCCGTTATTTACCACATAACAAAAACAATTCTGTATTCGGAACAGACTCCATGTCATCAAGTTATTTTTAATTTGAACTGATAAGTATTGCTTTGGATTGTTTCTTCTACACAAAGGAAATACAGTAATGCAACAAGGCAAGCACCAAGTTGCTTAACAACTGCTCTTCATGTTTGGACTGGTTATTACTGGGAATTCTCCACTGCAAACATGTGCTAAGCATTCTGTGAGCAGTAAAGCCACAAGACTAAAATATCTAATCATGAGCTTGGTTGCAAAATTTATGGGTGCTGTAATAATACATCGACATCCATTTTTTTTTTAAAAAAGCAGAAAACAAACATAAAAACCAACCAAACAAAAAACTCCTGATGATAATTACTGACTATTGCAGTCATAAAATTGACTGTTGGGTGCTGTTTGCGCTGAGTCGCTGGTTAATGTGGGGTGAAACTCAGTAACAATGCATTCCAAAACCACAAATAACACAAATCTGCTGCTTTAAAGGCTCAAAACTGACTTGACCAACTGTGCTTAAATGCTAATCCTGCTAGTTATGAGGAGTAGCAGTTTAACGCAGCCTCTTTCTCAGCAGAGTTGGTGTTACATAACTAATTGGCAAAGTTCAAAGCAACACTGAGGTCACAGGACTGGTCAGTCACTAAAGCTCGATCCAGTGTTGCTTATTAACTAGCGACAATCCTGGAGGTTAGTGGCCTAGCTTAATGCGATACAGAGTCACGGCAGTTTACCCTCACTGTACGGAATAAAGACCAGCAGGGTACTACCAGACTTTTTAAGATGGATACTGTCACTGTAACAGGTCTTAAGCTTTTGGCAGCTCACATGCTTAATATCTACTATGTCTATGTGTGAGCATGCTGAAAAATTATTCACCAAATAACACTAGCAGCTCTGTGAAGCTAATCCTGCGTGCAAGAGTGCTTTGAGCTAAACGCTAACGTCTGCATGCTAACATGCTTGTTCTGACAGTATCAGCATGCTGATGTTTAGCATGTAATGTCTAGTATAATCAGCAGTAAAAACAAAGAAGATCTACATCTGAGGCTGATAGGAATGTCATTCATTTATCACAAGTTTTGTCATAAACCAAACTAATACACAAATTAGGATATTTGACCTGATGATGGTGCTAGAAAAGTTATCAGAAAAGATGGTGGACACAAGGACTGCCACACAGACTGTCACTGGCATCCTTAAATCTATGTGACTTATAAAAACCTGGCTCAAATTACTTGAAAAAGTGCACTGTGGGACATTAAAATTCTTCTACAAGTCACAGTTGGCTAAAATTCATCATCTATTCTCAAACTATCATTTGTAGCTGTTACCTAACCATGTGGCCTAACTCTCAGTGGTACAGTCGTGTCACAGTGTTGGCACTTGATACCAGACTAATGCTGATTAACTGCTGAACCTGTCCTGCGGTCAGTAAGCTGTTCTGTGCAACTGTTGACTGCCGTTTCTGTAACCTGCTGACCTCAGGAAGAAAACAGTCACGCCAGGAAACAAACAGTCAGCTCTGTGCGAGGCGGAAACCTGGCCATCTGCCCGAGAGCCAAGATTAGAAAAAGTCACTGAGCGGTTGTAATGGACATTTAAACTCTCATTGTCATGGTGATTACGCGCACCGTCTTGTGTTGTACTGTCATTTAGCTCAGCGCACACTGCCTTTTCTGCTTCTCGTGTGAAAATGTTCAACTGCTGATTCCCAACAGGTGTAAAAGCTATCAAAGCTTCAGCCCCTTTGTCAGCAGACAGAGGCAGAAGAAAGAAAGAAAACCCTCAGGGAGAGAGACAGATAGAGCTATAATTTAACAAAGAGAAACCATGTATGAATTAAAAGACAATTGTTAGTCACTGAGGGTGATGAAATGCTCTGTGTCATTGGAGACTGTGTGTAGAAAAATCATTGCTGAACTTCACTCCAGCCAGCTCGCGGCCCGACAAGCACAGAGGTTCATTTGTGAATGACCGACTGAATTACAGCAATAAATTCTGATCCTCACTTTGCAAAATGCAGCTCTATTATGGAGTATTTTCATAATGATCTTGTGGAGAAAAGACAGTTCAGTTTACACTATCCCACTGGTACCATCAGAGCAAAACCTGACGCACTAATGCAGGCTAAGTGTTTTGAGTAACCTGTCATCAATACTCAAGCTAACATCTCAGCAATATCAAATGTATTTCAGAGACTTATTTTTTATTCAACGTTGAAAACATTAAATAAATAACAATAAAATAGAACAGACAGAATAAGACCTTAAGTAAGTGTGAAGCTATCTTCAAACCAGCTGCAATGAGAAGGCAGAAAACACAATGAAACATATTTATGTAGAAACTGACCGACATATCTCATTACATTCAGTTAAAATTAAAGCAATCAGTTGGCAGGTTGGAAAACATGCTTTCTGGAAATGAGTTGGACGAGAAAAAACTTTACCTCTCTTACCTGTGTTTACGAAATTCACACACAAAAAAAAAAAAAAAAAAAAAAAAAGGTTTAACTTGGGGTAAAAAAAAAAAGAATGGGGAAAAGTTTACCGGGCC
>JAPZDX010000007.1:21562006-21576113 GCA_029783625.1 Naso annulatus | reverse complement strand
ACAGAAAGTATTCAGCTGTAACTGTCTTTGTAATCATCAACATATTCAAAAGTAACTGTAATACAGTTACATATTCTATCTTAGTAACTGTAACTGATTACAGTTACATTTATTTTGTAATTGAATTATGTAATTTTGTTACATGTGACTAGTTACTTCTCAATACTGTCCCTCACCAGAAAATTTAACTTTTTTTTTTTTTTGCACAACAGCAGTGAGGCTGGTTCGTGCTATACAGCTGTAAACAACAAAACAACAGTGAACATATATATATTTCAATATACAGGTATCTGATCTGATCCGCAGATGTTGGAATCTTTATCATGCATATCTTGCCTTTAAAAAAAAAAAAAATCTTACATTTTTATCTAATGTAGCCAGCATATATCCGGCTGACATCAACTCATCCAGATCCACTTTGAACTGGAAAAAATGTAGAGAACATTCCTCACCAATGCTTAAAAGTTTCCTAAACCTTTCTTAACTGGCACCAAATGTCCACATTTGGCACTTAGTAAAAAATAAACAATAATCCAGCGAACAGGCCACAGACATTCTCAGGTATGTGGGTTATTACACCACTAACTCCTTGATTAGTTTAAGCATGTGACAACTGAATCATGAAGTCTCAAAAAGTCCCAGACGTTCTGATGCCGTAACTTTTTTTTTTTAGCGCTGAGTCCTGCAGAGCTGGAGCCGGCCGGGTCACTCAGGGTCAAGACTAAGACCTTCACTCACCAAATCATGAATGGCACAATGCTGACACATATTAACTGTGATACTGTGTTTAAGTGCCACTTCCAAAGGGACAATTTACAGGCTGTACCATTAAAGTCATTCTTTCAATAAGTGAAAAATAAGTAAGTAGTTTATGTTTTACAAATAACTATAAGGGAACAAGAAAAACCTGATGACGACAAAGACCACCTGCAATGAACCAACAGTTGAGGAATGTACCTAAAAATAATCAGGAAACCATTACTTTTTATACTCTTGTGCTAAATATTAGCACTTAGTATCAGCATTACTATTAGCTAAACACATCTGTTTATACTGTGTGTGTGTGTGTGTGTTGGTCAGTGTGGTGTGCAGTGAAGTTGTCCAGAGGCAGCAGTGCTCACGCTGGAGGGGGAGAGATTACCGAGTCTACAGTGATATACTGCAGCATGCCTGCACGCATACACACACCGAAACACACACTGAAAGGACACAGAAGGTACACTGACAGAGGAGGTCTCTCTCTCTCTCTCTGTCACACACACACACACAAACAAGGTCACATGTTTGGTGCATGTGCTCAAAACAGAGCATGTATTGCAGCTATTAGACTTGAAAGAAAATCAGAGGGCAGCGCAGAGAAAACAAGACTGACACACGAGGTGAACTCGAACACATGCTACATTACTACTGTCACTGCATCGTGTCCTGTCACGACGACACGCTTTCATTAACACACCGAAAGCATTAAGCGATGCTAGCTTCTGTATTTCTTGCTCCCTCTCCTCGTTCCTTCACTCTTGACCTCTTTGTCGCGCCTGCTCACATGCTCGACAATAAATCTTCAGTCACAGATTAGTTGTTGCCGTGGATCTGACTGATATTTATGTCCCACAATCCTGCCTGGAGACGTCGTACTAAACTACGAGCTTTTACCTGAAGCACATCACCACGCAGACGCACATCACTAAATGAACTGAAAATGGAGAAAAGGGATTTTGAGAAATGGTTAAGGTAACATTAGAGTCTTTTGAATAACATCAAGAAAATGGCTGTGAAATTTTTCAGAGGAGAAGCAGCGTTTTGTAATCAATGATTGAAGCACTTTCTGTTCGGAAGTTCAGATGTAGGCCTACTGCCGCGTGTGTGTGTGTGTTTCCCCCTGCAGGAACTGGATTTTTTATAAACAAAATGTTCTTCCAAGTTCTTCTAAAGGGACAGCACTGCACTTCCACCCACTACAGACAATACGAACACACAATAAAACAAAGGAACAAAGACACACATCCACACACACGCACACACACACACACACACACACTCATACACACACTGTTACTTTGGCTTGAAACAGTAAAATCAGTGCAAGAACAAAAAAATATACGTACAATTTTCAGACTGGTTACAAAATAAGATACTGTAAATGTGATTATATTTAGAACATTTCTGTACTGGGAAATAAGGTCAGCTGACCAGAGTGAATGTGAGTTTTCTTGAGGCATACCAAGAGTGAAAAGAAAAAAAAAGTCACATGGGCATGACATCATACTCATCAGCTGTCACCAGCTGCCCACTGAAAGGACAAATGTGTAAAGAGCCGGAGTCAAACCAAAACTTTTTCAAGATGGCTCCTTTTTCCAGGAGAGAAACTTTGTTCAAAATTTCACAGATACTGTAAAATCACTTTTAGCTAAAAATCCAGCCTGAGAACAGAGCCTCTATGAACCGCACACTGTCTGTTCACTCAGATAAGAATGATATAATATTGGTAATTATTTTATATTTTTCTGGTTATAGTTGCCTGTATTAATGAGAGGTAACACACACCAAAGGCTTTTGTGAGGTGCTGATCACTGGCAGTCGACTGAAAGTGAAAAAAGTGTTGCTCACTCTCGCTCCATATGCAGTATTCTTGCATAAGACGACGTTTCGGCCTTCAGGCTTTCTTCAAGATCTTGAAGATCTGATCTCGATGAAAGCCTGAAGGCTGAAACGTCTTCTTTTTTTGCTACACTTTAGCTGCCTTTAACACACACATCATTTCCCATAAGTCCTTGACTATCCAGAGCTGAAGTCACGCCTCAGCAAAAGCAGCAAGTCCACGAGCGAGTGGAAGTGTCACGGCTGGTTAATAACAGCAACAGAGTTGATTCACTGCTGATGTTTTTGAGATTATGGCTAGAATATTAAATTTCAAAGGGAGCTGTGATTTTTTTTTCTCTTCACACAGTAAACATTGTTTAACTTTCTAAAAATGATGAATGTTTTTATTTTTTTTTTAAAGAAAGTGCTGTGGAGGCTGATTTGTCTTAGAATATGAAAAGCAAAGTCCAGGAAGTTGCTTCATTTTTCATTAAAGACGGATGAAAGCAAAGCTGAATGAGAGATTGTATTTAGCTACAGAAACTAGTCGAACAGAGACTAGACACAATTTGGCATCATAACAGAGCTTTTTGTGTAAAATGATCCAAAGCAACACTACTGTTGCAACAGAATGTTGCAGACGAATCGACGTGTTAAAATGTTATTGCTCTCCTGAGTCATATCTACTATATGTGACTTCACTAAGGCAGGTTTGGTTAAGTTAAAGCTGAGGTAGGCAACATTTGGAAATCAAGCTAGTTGTAGCATCAGACTGCCGCACTCTCCCCTCCCTGCTTTTGCTCCAGCTCGCGTTTTCTTTCATTTGTTGTCGCCCTCTCTTTTAAGGCCAGCTTGCACTAAAGATTTACGACGAGACGAAATGGTTGCGGGGCAAGTTGCAGCGGAGTAAACTGGTCCGTCTACGCTCGACTCAAACCGGCTGACGGTGTCGCCTGCAGATACTTTTGTCGCCAGAGGCCAGTTTTTAGAACAACACTTCTTTCAACAGCCAATCAGCTCGGAGTGGCGCCACCTGTCACTGAAAAGCGCGCAGCCATTAGGAACACGCGCTCTCTGAAATTACTGTGATTGGCCAAAAATGCGGCGTCGTGGTCTGAATACAGGGCGAAGCCTGAATACAGAGCTACACACTGCAATTCAGACCACCTGAGTTACAATTTGCTGAAAGGATATCATTGAATTTCAACACAATGACACCAGAAACAAACTGCCTAGCTCAGCTTTAAGTAATAGCGACTGTGTCATTTTTGTGACTGTGAATAATGTAACAGATACGCCTGGATACTGTTCAGGCCGCTGTAGCTTTCTGTATTTGCCAGTAAATCATTTAAAATGATGATGGACTCTGCTGGGGTCCGGGGGGATCGTGTGCTTATACTGGCTGTGCCAGCCACTACAGAAGAGTCGTTCTCCTGAGAGTGAAATGGTTTTCAGTCTGTTCCATCTGTCTGCCCATGTTTTTTTAGTTGTTTTTTTTACCCAAATCCATCCCATAGTCCTGACTTTTCCTTAGTGTTTCATGGGATATCCCAAAATAAATTCCTTTTACAAGATTTGTGTCTCCACCTGAACTCTTTTCGGTCTTAAATGAAATCAGGGTGATGACTAAAGAGCAGCCGGTGATAGCCCACATGATTTAATTGTGATTTCTGTGACAGCTCAAAGGACGGTCCGCTCGCTAGTTAATGATGAATCACGGGAGGGTAAAGCAGCTAGTGTGGGAGTGGTGCAAACGGCTGCCTTTTAAATACCACACAGGAGGACCTCCTTTTTTAGTCAGTACAGCAAACAAAATTAGGAAAGTATTACAGCCTGAGGAGAAAATAGCTCTGCCATACTGTCTCTTGAGTGAGGCAGCTTCGAGTAACACCTGCTAATCAACTGTAGGGATTTACAAGCTAGAATATAAAGTATCACTCATTAAAGACTGACTGATGATATGCAGTATTACAGTATAATTATACTTAAGGGACTAGGCTGCCTCTTTTATCTAAAGCAGCATACAAAGAATGAACAATGGATGAGCTTTAATCAGGTTTTTTCATTTTTTCAGGGCTTTTCTGGACTCTTACTGTGGTATACTGTATCCGTGACAACAGAATGCTAATGTCTGAATAAAGCCCCCAAAAAATCAAAAAATGTGTATTTTTAGACACTTAGTTTGAAGCTCTTGATTCAGGCTTATGAATGAAAACAAGCAAGAGTAGAAAGAAAGAAATGTTAGTAACAATTTCCCTGCTGGCAGTTGTTGAGCTCTTTCTGTCTGTTTTTTTTTTGTGTGTGTGTGTGTGTGTGTGCCTGTATGTGTGTGCGTAAGACAGAGCTCACTGGAACACAGTGACAGCTGAAAGTGATTTGCGTTTCAGACGCCCCAGCTCCCACCGCCCACACCCAAACACACACACATCAGTCAGCACGGTCTCTATAGGGACTGCATGTGACCGGTGAAACACGAGCTTCCACCTCATTCAGAAAGAGGCAATCCGTACATTTCTGAACCAGCGTGCAGTGTCTCCTGCTGCGTATGTCTCAGGTTTGTTTATGTTTTTGGACTTTGATGAAAGTTTTCTGCGTCAACCAAAGCAAATCGATTTTTTTTTTTTTGGTCTATCAATTATTCAAAGCATTTTTATGTGTAGCACAAACTTATTCAACCCTGCAAAAGAAAACTCGTCTTCATTCATTTTGCAGCATACTTAGCTAGCTCAAAGCTTTTCAAGAAAATCTTGTTTTTACTACACAGATGCTCTCCTTTACAAATATATTACAGGCAAGCAAAACACAAGGATCGTCAATATACTTGCTGTTGGCTCCATACTAATACTGTATTTTGTTGTGCTTTATTTCATTTTAACACATGCTAATTGTTGCTACTGAAGAAAGACAAATAGTAGCAACAATGCTAATCTTGAATCTAAAACACTATGTGGCTAAATTTGTTGACCTTGTAAAGATCGGCTAAAAAAACACAAATGCTTCAGGCTAAATGTAAACATCAGCATGCCAAAAAACTCAAAAATGACAGTGCTAACGTTTTGATCTTTAGCAGGTATGTTGACCATGTTCACCTTTTAGTTTCTTAACATGCTAACATTTGCTAATTAGCAGCTAAAAAAAGCGAGGCTGTCCTTCATTTAGCAAGGAGCTGGTCAAATACCAAAGTGTAGGACAAATTAAAATTGTAACCTGATGGAGGCGCTACATGGGAAGTCATCAAAGCCATTACAAACATGAGGATTCAATAGTTGTCAAGACATTACATCTAAAACCAAAACGTGAACATAATGATGGTGCTAGAGGTAAAAACAACAGGCAAAGTCAGTGGGATTCCTCATCTGGCAACCATGAATATCTGCAAAATAGTTCACAGGATTTTATCAAATAGTTGTTGACAAATTGCATTGTGAGCCAAAAGTGCAAACAAATTGAGTGACCGACAGAACAACATCACACCCGCTGTTTCATGCTGCTATCATGGCTAACATATAGCATTTTGATTTAGCACGGCCTACTCTCTTTGTTCACGAGGAATTTAAGTGGTGGCCGCAGCAATGCCAGCTCTCTGCCCGGGAAAATATGTGCTGGCTGCTCGACATTTCAGAAGAAGTTGCAAGATGATATCACGCTCTGTTTTGAATTTGCTGTATCAGCCATGTGAGCTGCCTGCTGTTTGGATAAGTGAAGTCAAAGAGAAGGGCTGTATATGGAAAGTGATTTAGTGGTCAATACATTTTCCCCAGCAGTCTGAATAATTAAGTGGACTTGTTCATAGCAACTTTCGGCAAATACTCTCACAAAGGGAGTCAGGACTGAAAGTCGCAAAGCTGTGAATTCTGGGTGGACGATGGTAGATGCTAAAAATCCAGAAAAAAAGGATAAAGAAAACGCCTGAACCGGGAAAAGGACATTCAGGGTGAGGTCAAAGGTCAAGGCAGAAGTGTTCTGTTTCTTTCTCTCTGCAGTAAACACATCTCTATATCTTCAGTGTATTGTCAGCAGCTGACAGCAGCCCAACCCAGCGACCAAGTGCAGGGTTTTCACAGTATGAGAGAGAGAGAGAAGGAGCAAACAAGAGATGGTATGTCTGAGAGAGGAAGGAACAGATGAATACAGAAACACTAATGTTTTACTGATTTCAGTGGTGGTTTGGTGCTGAAAACTGTGAGAAATTTTAACAAGACACTTAACATCATTCTTAACAATAACAAACTGTTTTCTCTTCAACATGCATCAATGAGACATTAAGGCATTATGTACTGAAATACTTAATAAAATGCATGTGTATAAATTTGATGTATTTATAATGCACTACTTTCAAGTAATAACTACATCATACGCATTTATGTATACAATGTATTAATGCATTAGCAATTGTATTGCACATAAATGTGCTCATACATGCACAGGCAAACACATACACACACACACACACACATTTTTAATATTGTCAAGACAGGCAAAATAAAAGAATATAAGTCTTTTTACTGAAACCTTCAAAATAAAAGAATCATTGATGAACGTATTTGGTGTAATTTGAAATGATGCAGTAAGTGAAAATCACAAAGACATATAGGCTATTCATTGTCACATACAGTAACCTTATGGAGATGCATGTATATGCAAGTTACAGACACTTGTCATGGGTCTGCAAAACTCAACATGCAATAAAAACGGACTTATCTAGGCTGCTACACCAAACATCTTCAGAGGATGAATAGAAGCCATAAAACACTACAGATTTTTGAGCCACCAGTAGCAAGCAGAATAATATAAAACTCTCGAATGACTTTTATAATTCTACAAAAAACAAACAAAAAAAATCTCCAAAACTTATGGCACTCGACAGAAGTTTCCATTTTTAAGCAGAGCGCACAACTTCCGGTTGGAATCTTTTAAATTTAGGAAATTGATACAGCTCAGACACCAAACACAGCACGGGTTTTTAATGACATTGAGACGTTTGTTAATATTTATTAGTTTAAAGCCTCACGCAGAGACGACTTATTTTGAAAGGGTAATTCTTTCATTAAGTTTTCACGCGCCCTGCTTTCCTGTCATTATTTTAGGGATAAGCTAATGTGGAAAAAACGTAATTGTGACAATAAAAGCATTACACAGCGGTTTATTTTATTAGTTGCATGAAAACATGCTCATAATGACTGCTTCAAAGTCAAAAATGTAATTAGGTAACGTAACAATGTCGACTTGTCATTTGGCTCCAATCTTGACTCATTAGGCTAACGTCACATTCACCCGTCCGGTAGCTATCTTTGAAGTTAGCCAAAATAGTCGTGATTATTTTGCAAATGTTGGCCAACACGATACGTTTTCTACGAGGTATATCCTGTTTGATAACGTTACACTTCATCAATGAAAACTCACCGGCAACATGCCTGCTGCTCAGTCCTCTTGTCCCGTTAGAAAAAAGAACTTTCTCCTTCTCGTCCCTGTCCTCCACTCTTCTTCTACTGTGCTTTTCGGTCTTTTTCTCCGGTTTCAGGTAATTTCCCACACGTCCAAATTCTTCTTCTTCTCTCCCTCTGCGTGCCCAGATATCCAGATGCTGAGAAAACTAAAACTCCAGCTCCTTTCCACTGTTCTCTTTCAAACCCTCCCTCTTCCTTCCTCTCTCTGTCTCCCTCTCTCTCTCTCTCCCTTACTTTACACTCGAGGAGGACACCCAGCCGCACATGAGAAAACTGGAAACCACAGCTGTAGTTTCATTTTCAGCATTTCACTGATTTCATCCTTTGGGTATCAGCGGGCGGTCCTCCGGTTTGGTCTGCAGGGTTAACTGGGTCACCGTCCCGCTCATCCCTCCCATCTGCCCCCGGTCTCCTCCTCCTCCTCTCGTTTAATGGCCTACAGGTTCACCAAAATACGAAGCGAAAATTAGACGGCGGAACAATCACTAGTATAAAAATCGATATTATTTTCCGAGAGATGTAAACTCGTTACTTTGAGTAAGAGCGCCCTCTGTCGGCTGTGTGATCAGCAGCAGCAGCGTTTTCCTGCAGTATTACAGCAAAATTGTGTCAACTTAATACTCCAAATTTTAGTATCTTACTCTAAAGCACTTATTGAATTATAACATATCCAACAATTGTATGAGGACCAGTGGGGAAAGTTGTACATAACTCTTTCTTCCAATGAACACACATGCTACAACAGCAGACCTTTTTAACAGGATGTGTTACTTTTTTCTGGTTACACCACTCCCATGCATTGCTAACCCAGACTCTTGAGATTACTATGAGATTCTTTTTAAAGAAATAAGAAGTATTTTATTTAAAAAATCAAATGGCTTGTTTCTGACTATATTGAACACTAAACACACACACAGGAACAGAGGGTTGTGTAGCTTACAGCAAGCTTAGAGATGTTCAGCTGTCATATATTGAGCAGATTATCACAGAGCCGTCCTCTTCTGCCAAGGACGCTGCAGGCCCGTGTGTGTGTGTGTGTGTGTGTGTGTGTGTGTGTGTTCTCACTGATCTTTTTAATGTCACACTGTACAAACCATAATAATACAGGACATTACAGCACAGTAGGAACTTTTGCTGACATTTGTTCAGTGCTCGTCTGACACTTGGCACTGAAGGTAACGTCTTCATCAGAGTAGAGGAGGTGACACAGTGTGCTTCACCTTGTTAACAGAAATGGATTCATTGTTCAACACCTCTGAAAAACATTTATTATACTGAGAGTGTGCTTTTCACATTTTAAGGTGAGTACAAATGACTTTATTATGAAGTTCAGTATCTGGCAGGACATTACTGCCACCTACTGTCCACAGGAGCAGCCAACACTCGCCTGAATGTGGAAATACTTGAACTTGCCCGTCAGTGAGGAGCAAATTTTTCATCTTTATAGCTGAAATGAATGCAGTCTAACACAAGCACTGCAAGGAACCCACACCTCCTTGAAAGTTCTGTTTTCTTTTTGTTTTGATTTTTAACTGCATGATCATTTTTTCAGTATGTAGTTTTAGGTGCCGTTGAACTTTAACGCCTTATGCACAGAGCTGTTTCTGTAAGTACTCTGTAGAGCACTTCAACTGCAACTGTGGACACAAACATGAAAGAAGCCAGTGATGAAAAGCATCACTTAGATTTTTTTTTTTTTTTAAGAATTGGGTCTCAAACACACTTAGCGTACTTCTTTTTGTATTTATCCACGATGGGTCTTTTGTTCAAGGTTAGTTCATGTGTGTGAGTGTTGGCAGGTCGGTCAATAAAACCAATCAACCTTGAATCATCCACTGGCTGAGCGTGATGCTATCACATCGGCCTGACAGCTTCACCACAGCAGAAGGCAATCTCTCACTGTCACACATACACACAGAGTTCACTGAGGTCGGGTCAGCCTCAGCCTCACGTTGGGCGGCTGCTGTGTTACAGCTACAGACCCACATGCTGTCTAATCACTGTGACCTGGAACTATTGTAAAAGCCTTTAAAGCTTCATCTAGAAATGTGTTGTTTTTTTTTTTTTCAAAAATGCTTTTGGAAATATGCAGCATGGTTTTCATTAATATAATGGTTGTGACTTTTTATTATCCAAAGTGATGCCACTGATGTTTGATGGATATTATGTAGCCCGACTAACTGAACAATACTGCAGTGGTTGTCTTTAACCTGTTCTTAATCTAAACATAATTTCAGAACTACCGCTTGATCATTCAAGCTAAAATACTTTAAAATTTAAACGTTTTCTAAACTCACAACACAGACGCACACACTGAACTACAATTAAGATGGACAAACACACAAAAGCTCCAGTACTAAACACTTTAATTTTCTAAGAAGACTAAGAGATTTTCTTCAAGCAGACAGACATTTCACAAAGAAACACTGTGGAATCATTAAATAAATAACAAGTACAAAGAGATAAAAGGTACAGGGAAAGAAAATAAAACCTATAGAAAAAAAATGATAAAATCACAAAGACCAACAGCATCTTACGAACACAGCAGCTGACCAGACAGCTAGGTAAGTACAGAGCCGGAGATAGACAAGAACTATGGCCGAAAAGGTTTCAGCAGCAGCCATGTTGGCTCCGCAGTCGTGTTTCAGGGTGGTAATCATAGACTGGATATAAATTAGTGGACGTAGCTTCCGTATCTGAAAAGTAACATAACTGTTCAAGTGCTTTAAGCTGCATTCTTTCTTTTAGCAGGGGCCAATTTCATTGTTTGCAAAAACAAATCCAATCAAATGAAAGATTAGGACAAACTGTTCTTTTTTCCTAATGACTTTTATCATCTCAGTTATTAGTTTCAAGTCTTCTTCAATACAGTCACACGACCCCAGTGGCCAAAATCACGGTGGCTACGCCCACTTCTTTATATAATGTCTAAGGTTGTAACAGGAATACAGAAAGTATTCAGCAGATTGTCCCATTAGTGCATTTAAATGTTAAGTGTTGACAATCTGGGCACCAAAGTGATTCCAGTTTGTGTTTCTTAAAGCTCACTTGTCCTGCTTCATTAAACGCTGGTTTATTTCTTCAGCGTCTTAAATAGTACGTGCTCATGTGTTTGCATGAAACCTACTATTCATCATCAGGACTGTCATCAAAATTGCCACCCAGCATAATCTATGCTAGATTGTTAGCATAAGAGACAGTTTATCATATTTTTTTATGCTGTCACTCCTTCATATATTATCTGTAGTTATAGAGCACAGAGGCCAATGAATGAAGAGTGTTGACACTTGTTTACACTTGACAGCTAACGGGACAATCTACTGAAACCTTTAAGTGTTCATATATGAATACATTCACCAAGTGACCCTTTGTTGGTACATTAGCCATCTTGCCTTGGTGACATTTACGAAGGACAGTGTCACACGTTTTACAACCAACACAAATTATTAGCAAACTGTGCTCCTATGACTCCGACTCTGCGACACACAATAGGTAGATCGTAATGTTGTATAACACAGCATGTCACATTTGCATCAAACTGAGAGCACGTTTAAAAATCTTCTTAAAATTTGAATATTCTTTAAGCAACTTTCTTAAATATGGTACGTTATCTATGTTTCTTTATTATCTGTGCCACATTCTGGCTGCAGGACATTGATTTGTTCGGTGAGGAAAGATTGTAATAAACAAATCCGTCTGAACCACTGTATGGATAGATGTGCAATAAACCAGCAAGCCTCTGAAAGCACACACTGCCAACTATTTATTCAGCATTTGTAGTGTTGTGACGTGAGCGAATATCAAGCTGCTGAACAGTTTTATATCACAAGAATGAATCAACTGTCAAACACACTTGCCTCCTGACAGAATTATCATTCGTCTTATCCAAAGGTTTAGGTTTAAACCCAGGACACGTGTTAACATCAATAGCATTATTATAGCTGCTGTAGCTCGTAGCTGTAACAGTGAATTCGGAGTAAACTTTCAATAAATGTGTAACTTTCGATTTCACAGTAATTTCGCTGACAGTCAAAATTTGTTCTGTTTAACCGTGAAGTTTCCGTTTAACGTGCTAAATATATTTGCTACATATTAAGGTGATGTTACAGACCGGTAGCAGAAATTAGGCTGTGTTCAGATTAAATCATGTGATCTGTCGAAAACACCGCAGGGTTGTCCAGTGTCATTCAAATAGTATAACAGGACCTGTTGTGTGATGTCAAGGTGTGTCCCCTATTCCTCCCCCAATCTATGGGCGGCGGTCGATCGCTGGAAGACGGCCCTCTTTACGTAATTCGCTGCTGCAGGGTCACACAGCCGGCTGCAGTGAAAAAGTTGAGTCGGTTTCAACTTTTTTCGCCGCAGTCGACCGCATTTTTTCAGGCAGCAGCTGAGGCTCGGACCAACTGTGTTCTCGCCAGATCACTTGATGTGGTCTGATTACAGCCTTAAACCATTTAAATCCCCAATTTTTAAGCTAATTTTTCGGACTGCGACATGTCTGCTTATGTTTTCAGACCCTTGAGGTGAGGTTTTTTTTGTATATTTGAAAACACATGAAGTGCTTTGAATTTATTTTCACAGACTTTTTAAATTTTAACATTAAATTTAACCCTAACATGTCAAGTTTCCAATCAAGGGGTTAGTTGGATGTCCACAGCCGGGGTATTACCTACAGTAAATGGCGGTTGGCACTTGGGCCCCTCCAGTCAGCAAAAATGTATTTTTGTCATGTGTTCACCATAATTATAATCACAATATATTTAATTTTTGAGTTGAGCTTTCATAGGTGGCTAAAACGTGTACAGCTGCTGCTGTCATCCACAGCATTACATTGCTTCGCTTCCATGCCAGTTCTCCACTCTGCTTTTCCAAATTGGGGGCACCCCGAGGGCCATCTACTGTAGGTAATACACTGACTTCAAAAAATTTCATACCAAACCTTTAACATCAAGAGAGGAGAGTCCTCTGTGAAGATTTACGGGGTTGCAGATTCCTACTGTATACAGCAGCTTTGTCCGTTGGCATCTTTGGAGCGCAGACATAGTTTAGCTTTGTAGTTTTCCAGGTAAAGTAGCTGCTTCGAGTTGAACGCTCCACGACGCTTCCTGACATGAGAAAGAGGAATTTCGCTCAAAACAAGATGCAATATTTATGAAAAGAATGACAGGTGTGAGCAACTACAGGGATTATACTGAACGTGGTGCACGACGGAGCAGTTCTCACATAGAACAGAATGAATGTTTGTACTCACAGTCTTATGAAGTGCACGGCATCTTCATATTCCATCCCACACTCAATTAGAGCCAGGGCCACCAACACAGGAGCTCTGATCACAACAAACAAATACAACCATCTGTATGGGCGACAGTGTCCTATAGCCTGTATACAGCACAGATTTCAACTCAAGTGTTATGCTTCTTGCTCTCCTCTTTATTAAAATCAATGCTTTATTCTACTTTAGGCCATGAAGCTGACAAAGTGGCTGGTATAGAGTTTATGACTAAGGATGCACAATATTGCATTTTTTGCTGATATTCGATATGCGGATACTTTACAACTCTTTTGGCCGATTATCGATACTGATACCGATATATATGTGTATATTTTTCCCCTCACCTAACTGCACAGATCATCAAGTCTCTTCTGTGGTGGAATTCACATACAGTTATTATTATTCATACTCTTAACATGTAGGCCTGCCGGCAAATGCAGGAATAACATACAAAGCTTAAAATTATGTTACATTCATTCCTTGTGCAAAAGAAGAACAATACCTGAACTAATGTCATGTGGAACATGTCATATTTATTTTTGTCAGTTGCTTTTAAACACAACTAGCAAGATACATCCTACTTAAAGCAGGATGATGCTCTCCCTGAGACAATCACAACAATACCCACAACCGGGGCAAATTTGGCCTGTTTCACAAGTAACAGGTTTAAACATCAGATTTTTTAAAATAACAGTATCTGTAAAAAACATTGGAAACAAAAATGACTTGAATGAATATTCAGTTTTTGCTATTAAGTTGTTCAAGTGTAATAAACACAATATGTTAAATCCTTTGACTAGTGCAA
>JAPZDX010000007.1:21529264-21539746 GCA_029783625.1 Naso annulatus | reverse complement strand
CTGCTGCTCCCTTCTACAAACTCAGATATTCTAACATTAGTATTTCTGATCACCAGAACACCTTGAGAAATCTTCCTCTAAGGCGTATCAAATGGGAAATTGCTGGTCTGTCATTGCTTGAAAAGAAGTATAGTAACATGCTGGCATCCGAGGTAGGCTAGAAAGCAGAAAAGCGCTTGCTAATAATTACGATCTCTTGCTCAAAATTTTGTTTGGTGAAAGAGGTTTTTTTCTGTTTCAAAAACAAAACAAAAAACATTTCTCTCCAGTAAAATTTTAGACTGATAACCAGCTTATGTAGGCTAGCATCAGCATTTAGCTTAGCTTAGCATACATAGTCTACTAGAAACAGCTGGCCTTGTTTTAACACCTTCTGATGGATTAAACAAATGAGATATAAACTGTTAATTATTGAGCTTTAGAGAGTGGAGCGGTGGATCTTTTACATTTGAAAAAAGCCAGGCTGGCAGTTTACCCATTTTCAGACTATGCGCCAAATAAGATTAACAGATGGCTAGCCACAGCTACATATCCGGCATACAGATAACCTAAGATTTTTTCTGTAACTTTTGTCAACAAGGTAAATTAACATATTTTATGGACATACTCTACATTAGTGCGAATCTGGTCTCAGATATTTTTCTGACAGCTCAGAGTTTAAAAATTCCAAAGATGATGTGGGTCTAAACATTTATTCAACACACACACACTTGTAGTAGACACATTGTGATTATGACAAGGCCTGATTTCCTTGAGAAAAATGAGGCTGCGGCTGGAGGACTTCCTCTGGCCACGTCCTGCGTACTTATTAATGTCACGTTCAACATGGTGCTTCATCTCTTCACACACACTTTTCCCTCTTTGAGGTAGTCAATGCCCCTGTTTGTGTGGTTGCCAATTTTTTTGTGTCCTGACAGAGGCTGAACTCTCAAATCCCGCTAAAAGCCTCCATTGTTTCTCTTTCTGCAAGCCAACTGATGGGCATCACAAGTAGAGGAGGAGAAAAAAGCGAGACTGAAAGTAGAAAACAGTACAGAGAGGATGACTAGAGTGAGGGAGAAGAATCAGAGACATGGCTCTGTGGTTCCTTTTGCTTCAGGGAGGAGAAAGTTATCTTTTTGACAGTCACCTTGAACACATTGCTTGAGCATATCAGCGTGATGAATACGTAATTTCCCAGGGCTCTTCAGTTCCTCCGCGACCCATGCATACACAATCACAAAAACAAGAGTGCAGGCTGTTTCCTGTGTGTTTCCTATGGTTTTGTGACACATTGATGATCATAAATTCGTTGCAGTTTTGCACAGCTAATGGCCCAAATACCTCAGCACCTAATGAGATGCCATCCTATGAGACACAGCCATAAAAAAGGTTTATAATGAGGAATAAAGTTAGCAAAAAGCGGATTATACATAACCACAACATAGTTTCAAAACAAAACTTTATTTTTATGTATCACAAATGCAAATGTAGCATTGAATTCTGCCGAAAACTGACATCCGAGCAAAGGTGTAAATTTAATTTGATATCTGATTTAGTCTGGCATAAACATTGCATTTGCATTGCCAAGCACCTAATAACAAGACAAATCAGGTGCACAGCCCTCTTCACTGCCATGAATAGGGAGCTTTGCTTTAAGTGAAAGAAAGCCCTTTGTTATGCTAATTAATTCGATCAACTGGCTTATTGACTTCAAAAAGGCCCTCACCAGCAGGCAACCACAAAGCTGCACATGGCAGCCATCTTGACCGGACGTTTATGCAGATGTATCTGTCTGTCGTGTCTGGTAGTTACTCTCTGAGGAGGAGGAGGAGGAGGAGGAGGAGGAGGAACGGGAAGGGATAGAAACTAGACTATGAACCAGGCATGTAGTCATAGTCCATTGCTTAGCTGGCTCGCATGTTGCCCCCCCCCTCCCCGGTATTCATGAAGTGGATGCTCACATCACAGGGGAAGCTTGGACACACAACACGCCCTAAAAATGGAGGGAAAGCATCAGTACTTTAATTGACTTGTGCAGAATTGCTTCCCCCTCCTCCTCTTGTCTCTGTCTCCCTGCGCCTAAGGTGGCAGACATGACGCGACACACCTCTCCCTACATTTCTGCATGCGTGCACACATGCCACAAAGCCGGTTACCATAGAAACTACTGCTTCCATGGACGTGTCCGGCTGATGTTACGGGGGGGATGTGGTTTGGTGGGAACCAAGTCAAGAGGGGAATGGAAGAGGATATGGTTTTGGCGTTGTGTTTATTTGCCTTATCTTCTCTGGCTTGTTTATTTGAGATGACTTTGACTCCCAGAATTTATGCAGCAGAGAGACTCAACCTCTCTGTGACCACAGGGAAATGAAGCGTGGTTTCCTTTTAACCTTTGCCCTCACCACCTCCCCTTCAGACTTAAATTCCTTCTCTCAGTTCTGATCGACTGTAAATCTTCCTCCTCCCTCTCCCTGTTTGTCTCTGGCATCAAGGCTCTGGCCTTCAATTTACCCTGTGGTACCCTGTTTTGTTTCCTTGTCTTGTCTCCACGTAAGACAGCAGCGAGAGGTAAAACAGATGGAGAGACAAGTATGTAAAAGGAGAAGGTGAAGGGTTAAGAAGTACGGAGAGTGTTGATGAGTGAAGCAGAGGAGGAGGATAGGGGCTGCTAGGCACAGTCGATGTGTGTGTGGGTGTGTGTGTCAGACGGGCGTACAGTAGTAAGGCAGCTCATTCCCACTGGCAAAGGCACTGCAGCATTACTAGGTCAGTGTGCCATCATCTCATTCATCATTATCACAGCCTGCTCTTCGTCCTGCATTCTCCCTCTTCATCCCTCCCACGCCTCCTTGCAGTTGTTGTCTTCTTCGTAAACACAGACACCACAGTGTGAGAGACACAGAGCTTCAATGACAGATTAGAACTTAAATCAGACTGACTCAGACAGAAAACGTCTATGTGGTTTGAACTGGGTCAGCTGTGGTTATGCTTGACGAGATGTTTAAAAAAAAACAGTCAAAGTCATTCTTTACAACGGGTTAATTCTTTAAGTTGTAAATAATGCCTTTATTCATTTAAAAATCAGTTGCAAATGCTATATGAATAAATTTGTTTAAAGTCTTCAACATGACACTTTTCTCAGCAAGCCTCATCTTTAGCAGGCTCTTTTTTAAACCATGCTAATGGTGCAGCTCTGTTTCCCGTCGTTTGCTCCACTATTTTGTCTCAGAGTGAAGTCCTATTATTAAAATGTCTCTGGAAAAACTACTGTATTGGGATTTGGCTTCATTTAGTACAATGTCCATGTTTCCCAAATGACAAAACACAAATTTCATTGTCATAAGTCTCAGCCATACCTCATCTTTCTTGCTAACAAGCTAATGTGAGCATGCTAAAATTACGAACATACCTGCTAAACATCAGCATGTCAGTATATTGTCATTGTGCTTAGCGTGCTGATATTAGCATTAGCTGCTGTGCCTCAGCAACCATACTGCTAATGTGTGCTAAGTCAAAATCAAAGCCTGCACGAAAAGAGAGAGCCATTGAGCTGGCAGGTTGGGACAGAGGCGTGACTTTTTGACAACATGTTATGTCATGCAGAAGTTAGAGACTACCTCAAATAAGACGAACAGCGACCTAAAAAGACTGCAGATTGGGCAGACAATGTTGCCTGGGAGGTTTTTAACCTGCAAGGAGAGGATGAGATCAACTGCCACATAACAGGGACAATAAATGATTGTTATTGCCATGTTATGCCATTAGGATTGTTTAGGAAACGCTGTCAGAAGCGTATGTAAACAGCACATGAGACACCCACACCGTTGTGTTGTGGTGTTACACGTCACACCTGTCATGCCTCCTTACGTTCCGCAACACCAGCATGTTATCTAAAATCACATACTGGGGCGACATTATGCCGACATTGCTTGGTTCAGTGTAATAAAACAAAGGTGGTGTTGAGAAGAGTCTTCTTGCAGTACGGTACAATGTCTGTGCAGAAAGAGCGAAAGTCAAAAAGTACAGACAGCAAATGTCCCCATTTATCAAATTCTTTTCTCTTTCTGACAAAAATCACAAAATGATAGATACCATCGCGGAGACAAAAACAACGTGTCCCTTGTGAATTCACTTAAATGATCCAGTATGAGCACAGATAGCATATCACACTACACACTGTTAGGAGACCAATAAAACATAATGGCTATATTTCATGACAGCTTCGCATTCCTGCAAATTTGTGAAGAGGCCTGAGTGATGTAAGACCCCGCCGACGTCTCGCCTGTTGCTCAGAAATAGCTGGAAGCATACGTGTTGCTTGTTTGGTGTACGCAGATACATGTGTACACGACAACGACCACTTGAGTGAGACCACATGCAAATGTGTTAACCCCCCACCAACACCACACACACGCACATATCGACACATACACAGACTCATTAGCTCAGTTGTGGGTTGTCTGCTAGCAGGGCCTTTTCTGGCCCATCTGTGAGATCATCACTCTCTCTCTGAGCCCCCGTCACTTTTCTCCCCCTGCTCCTCAAACACCCCCTTGCCCCCTCCTCCTCCTCCTCCTCCTCCTCCTCAACCATCTTCATTGTAATGCAGATTTAAGGATCGGTTTGGGGGATGGGAGCAGGGAATGGGGGATGGGGATGGAGGAGGTTTGTGGAGAGACTGCGGCTAATGTTAAGTATGACCTGGCAGCCCTGCTGTGCCCCAGCGGGCGGTCCAGCGTGGGCTGAGGAGGTGGGGGATGGTGGGGGAAAGAGACAGAGGGAGCTTCAAGGGTTATCCCCCGACCTGTATATGTGACTCAGACATCAGATATCATCATACCAACCTCATCTTGAGATAAAACATGGTAGACACGCCCTTTGTGTGTTTATTCAATAGTAATTTAACCAAGAGTGGGATAGAAAAGAACAGAATGATGCGTTTCGCCCCATCTACACGTAATGAGCTTAATGTCACTGAGGTCATGTTTTTGTTCCCTCTGCCATAGTCTATGCCATGTCAAACTAACTGTTAAATAAATAGCTATCATCATGATTTGCATATTGCAGCGCATTTATCTTTGTATTTATCTGTGTGAAACCCAAGTAAAACCACAAATAAAAAAACATTAACTTGCCCGCACAGATTGTTCAGCTGCTGTGCTGCCTGAGATGTTGTTGTGAGGGTTTTTTTCTTCAAGTGTGTCAGGATGTGTATTATTGTCTGTGTGTGTGTGCGCAGTCTGCTTAGTTCTTATGTCTTCAGCTTAAACTATGGCCTCGCTCGTTTCAGCTGTCGGAGAAGTCCAACCTCGACTATTTACTGAGTGCCTGCTTCCACAATGCACCCAACCCCTCCTACTAAACACACGCACACACACACACACACCCCCCCACATATACGCACACACACACACTCACACACACGCACACAAAAACACTCATCACACACCAGAATAGAGGCCAGAAGTGGAGAAATGGGAGAGAGGAGAAAAAGCCCCCGGGTGAAAATAAATAACAGGTCTAAATTTATGGACTTGATACTTGGCCATTGTGTTTTAATGAGCTGTGTGATGGATAGATTCATTGATTCAGCACCTCTTACTGCACTGAATAAAGAGAGTCACTTTACTTATGTTGTTGATTCCTCATTGCTCATTTGACTACACCGAACTGCACTCAAAACACACAGGAACAAAGCAGTGCACGGACACATGCCTGGTTCAATTTGGATTAGAGCACTGTCAACATGTTTATTATAATAGTAACAATGTTAAGAGTTGTGACTGTGTTTTTCTGACCCCCTCCACAGAGATCTGAGTACAGGTTCATTTACAGAGGAGTAGAATCAGGTGCTGTTTTCACGGACAGTGACCAGCTCTGTTCACACATGAGCTCAATCATGTGTTGCACACTGGACCGCATTCGGACATTTGTGTTCACATGCACAGTTCACACGTTTTAAACTCAGTTTGTCAAACATCAACGACGCACAAGCTAGAAGAAAGACTTTTATTCATTTCAGAGCAACAGATAAACAAATAAAATAAAATACAATAAAAAGTCTGTTTGTATCAAAGCCATCCTTCCCTGTTGACAGTCCTGTCTATGACCCACAACTCATCCTGCTCCACTGCTCTTCGGACTTCTTCACTCTATGATATGTCAGGTGAAGCAGTAACTGTGAGCTTCTATAAGTTATGTAAACGGGTTTCCATCGGAGTTTATAGTCTGGTGCATCTCACAGAGATGCAAAAACTTTAGGTAAGCAGTGCGTGTGTAAAAGAGGCTAATGGCACATTGGGAAAGTGGATTTGCCAGAACAGATCTTCCAACTGAAAGGTGACACACCTCATGTAAATCAGGAAAAAAAAGATTTTTGCATAGTTGATTTAGCTTTGGTTGATTCATTATTTGGTTGCCATTTTGCTCCAGTTTTTCATTTTATCCATCTGCCATTGCAGCTGGGTTGTCACGGAGCATCATTGCAGTGTGTTGCGCTTGTTTGTGTGACCTATTTATAACCCACCCCCTCCATCTTTTGCCCCCAATTCTCTTTCTTGTCGTCCTCCAGTTTATCAAAACACGGTTGCATAAAAACGGCTCACTTTGAACCAGCACTGGGTCGTCACTGGGGCATGAAAATCTTTGTGAGTTATTAAATAAATCAGAAGATGAGGTGAGGTGTTGAGTCTGGTTTATTTAAATTTCCCTCTTGAGAGATTTGCGTAGCTCAAAAGTGGCATAACTACTGGCGGTGATTTCAGTGTCACATGTTTATTATTAGAAATAACATGAAATGTAATATTGAGTGAAATGCAGGCACATTGTTACAGTAAATCAGGGGCAGGAAAATTTCTGCCAGTTGAGAGTAGAATACACACTTCTCACCACAACAGCTCTGCTAGCATTGTTAGCTACCACAAACAAAAAAATTAATGACCAAGTGCGGTTTTATATGATAGTTTGGGAAAAGCGGTCCAGATCCTTGTATGTAAAGGCCCACAAGGTCAGGTTGAGACTTTAAAAAATATTATTTCTGTTTTACAAGATGAGAAAAAGGAGACATTTTAATTCACAAACACCCAAAAATGTTTTTAGCACATGTATTTGGCAATACCAAGAAATAACTCAACAATTTACAAAAGGACACAGATTGGAAATTGAAATATATAAAGAAACAGGTATACCAAAATGTTTCAGTCAGTATGTCTATGTGATGTTAGGGACAGTTGATTTATCATGTAGACTAAAACTGGACTTTTAAAATACATGTAACCTGTTAGTCTGACTGATGTCGTACTACGTTGAATTTCTCTAAGTTTTACCAACACACCTAGATAATGTTTAGGGATTGATTTACTCTTGCATGTACATGCCTCAATTGGCCCCGTACTGGCCTAAACGTTCTGAGCCTGATCTGAAGTCCCTGTGGCGGTCTTTGACAAGGAAGTTGAACACCATAAATTGGGGAGGAAACTTGTGAAGAAAACAAAAATACCATAAGCACAAGGGTAGCGTGGATCTCATTTGTATCAAAAGTAAAGCGTAGTTAACAACGCTTGTCCACAAGTTGTCCATGTTTTCACAATTTGACATGGGGTCCACTAGCTGCTCGTAAACTTGTTTATGTCTTGCATGGAGGAAGGTCCAATAGCAACCAGCTGAATGCCACAGCAGTGTAACATACTTTCCATCAGTAGATGAATTAAATGTGCATTTAAATGTAATTACTTTATCTTTTACTGTCTGCTGTATCTGGAGGTTTGGGTAATCACCTTAAGACCTCGCATAACCAACATGCAAATGAGGTTAGGAGTCTCAAGCCTGAAGGTTGTAGCAGTTTAAAGCTCTCCGTCTTCTTGAGATTAACCACAGCAGGTCCACCAAAAACAGTCTCCCTCTCATCACAATCTCACCCAGCCTCCTTACATTGACCTCTGGCCAGTTTTTGTAACTTCTTTATGACACTGTCAGTAGCATTGCACTTACAGAGTGCTGGCAGTCCAGTTTGCCTCATCTTCTCTCACTCTTATTGATGCTTTAATTGATCTTGAACTGCCCGACTGTGTTTGCAGTGCAGCACTGACCTCATCTCAACTGCTCTGCTGAGACAGCCTGCATTGATCTGTGCTAGCTTTAAAAACCCGCTCGGTTCAGTTTGCATTAACCTCCTGCTAGCTAAGGTCTGGTTAGCCCTTAATGCTCAGGCTACCACCTGACATTGATTGAAAGTGATTGATTAGGGACTGATTGGTTGAAACTGTGGATAGGGAGGGAAGTGGAGTAAGGTAAAGTTGTGGGCAGTTATTTATGTGTGTGTCTCATGTGGAAATGAGTGCAGTCAGGCTGGGTCAAGATTTATTTTACTGCCCGTATTATTCTCTCATACATTCACTCCTTGTCTGAACCTGTGATACTGCTATGACAGGAAGATACATTAAAAACAAAACAGGATGAATATATCTCCCGCTGACAGGTACAATATGAAATACACCTGCTCCAACAACGACAGAAGGAAGAAAAGGCCATTTCTCAGTCCCGATGGGAGACACTTCCTTTAGGTGTCTTCCCCTCGGGGCTCACTAATAAGGTTATCATGGTTCAGTGATGAGCTTAGACTGGAGATCAATTGGAAAGCAGTTAGAAGAGACTCAGCATCTGTCCACAATGGAACTCTGGCCAGGGACAGGGGTGACACCAGACATGGTATTAGGGCCAAGGGCATCAGGCGGTGAAGGTCCCAGGAGGATGTGCACCATATGATCAGGTGCTACTCCTGGACCTCCGTAACGTCCTCAAATACCCAACATCTAAGCCGATCAGGCACCATTCAGGACTGTGTGAGAGATAATCTGCTTGAACTCAGTGACAATGGTTTGGATACATATAGAAGGCCATAATTTGATGACATCGGCAGTTCTTTATTGATGTCATCCGAGGATTTAAACCTATGGACGTGTAATAGAAACACAAAAGCTGTGTCACGGGGGATGACGAGAGTGATGTGGCGTACACAAAACGGGAGCAATTTGATCACAGTCCATTGTGGCCTGGTTTCTCTTGCCTGCTGCTGCAGATTGCCCTCTGGGGCAGAGGCAGGTTCATTATGGTAAGCAAAGACTGCTGAGCTATCAAGGCTATTTGGTGTCACAAGTTGTCCCTGCAGCATATGATGGATGCTACTTGGGGAAGCTCCTTTTTCATTTGCTTAAGAATTTGCCTAAAAGGGGTTCATTCCTGAGACATTCCAGGGTGTCTGATTTTCTCTGCCAATGCGAAAGTCTGGAAAAAAGCAATACAATCACACCCTTACATTTAAGCTGTCTGAGAGAAAACAGAAAAACAAAACAGCTCCTAGAATTCCCAGAATCTTTTATCCCTCGACAAAGCTCAGAGACAGGCAGGAACTGCTTAGTGGTTCCTGCTCTCTGCAGAACATTCAGAGGATTCTTTTAAGAGATTTATGAGGCTGTCAGTTGCCTCGTTCGATGCAAGGTGTCCCTGCTAATGGGCCGAGTGACCCAGTCTCCTTAAGGTCAGGGTGATCTAGAGTAATTAAAGACCTGCAGTAATGTGTTTGACCGCCTTTATCTCGACTCCTGTGCTATCATCAAACACCTCAAACTGTCAGAGTCCTGCTCAGCTCTGAGTTGACACAACAGTCCTTTACACACCTGTGTGTATCTTGCTCACACATCCCTGCACTCATGTAGATATGCTCAAGGTTGTCCAAGGACACAGTCTTTAGCTTGATCAATGAGCACGTCACATGTGTGTGTGTTCCCAAAGTGCTGTGTCACAGTGCAACAAGGCATTGTTTCAGGGCTGTAATGGTTTGGCTTTAGGCAGAAATGAAGCTTAATGGGCTGAATGCTTCTGCATTCAGCGCTGAACATAAGCACGACAAAGAGACACAGCAGCTCTCACTGCTGGATATGTTTCTAATGTCCGATCCTATAGACCTATCTCCTTTTTCTCTTGTCCAACCACAGGCTGAATCACCTTATAAGGGCTGAAGGAGTTTGGAGCCTCGAGCAGCTTGGCAGCAAGAAAGCAACTGTTGGGCCTGATGTATGGCCTTGTTATTCCAAATAGAGAGGAGGGAAACGGCCGATTATTGATATCTGCTAAGTGTCTAGGATGAATAATGTGGTTGTCCGACCAAGCAGCTGTTCACCAAGCTTTTGGCAGGTGGTGGAAATCAATAGCAAGACACACCTTTCAGATGAGGATAACGGATGAGAGGAGTGGCTTGTAATGGAAAGATACCCATCTTTGCTTTGGCCTGGGCCTCTCTAGCAATTGCACAGACAGTGAAGACAATAATGACACAGCAGTGATGAAGACCAGTCTGGAAGCTGTCGAATTTCAATCTAACCACATGTTGACTGCTAGTGTCTGTTCCTGTAAGGGTTTGCAAACAGACGCAGAGGCTTTACATATTTCCTTAAAGTTGTACTCCAGACACATCTCAGCTCTGAAATATAAAATATTTACTTT
>JAPZDX010000007.1:21461431-21473505 GCA_029783625.1 Naso annulatus | reverse complement strand
AAGAGATAAAAAGCAATGCTTTGAAAAGTGTCCCAATGAACGAGTGTGTGTGTGTGTGTGTGTGAGAGAGAGAGAGAGAGAGAGAGAGAGAGAGAGAGATAGTGAGAAGTGAAGAGCAAAAGTATTGATCATCCATATCTAAAAACACTGTCTGCCCACATTTTAAAAAGATTAGTTTCTGAATGTATTAAAACTTTTTGGAGTCCATATGGTCCATTTGGAAAAGTTCTATTGGGGGCCGGATTTTGAAATTTAGCTCTCGCTAAATTGGTGCTCACAATCAGAGTATCATTAGCTTTGGATTTAATGAGGCAGCAGCTAATTACAAAGTCAGCAGCTGCAATAACCTTAAAAATCTGAAAGTGAAGGAGTGAAGCTTTAAAGGTGAAGTTGATGACGTGGATTTACAATATCTAGAATCAGCAAGCTCAGAAAAGAATTTGAACATTGTCATGTTGAAGTCATTTAAAAAGGAAACTTTTCCTGAGCTGCACAGTTATTGATGTTTCCCAGTGACAGTTTTTTTTATGACAAAACATCTTCAAATCTTAAATTTTTATTTTTGGGAGGTTTTGCAAGTAAGAGGCATAAAACAAACTTTAACTGAAACTTTAAATGAAACTGCCAACTTTCCATCAAAAGAAAACACTTATCATGTTATTATAGTAATCTGTCAAATACAAGGTCACAACCAGCAGCCGGTCAGCTTATCTTAGCACAAAGACTAAAAACAGTTGTAAATACCTCTTCATCCTCCAATCAAAAGTATCAAAATTAACCGACCAACACATCTAAACATCACTTACTCATTATTCCTCTTTTATTTAATACATACAAAGACCAGGATCATCCTTTTTCACGGGACTATTTCTTGGGTGTTATATATTTTGGGAAAGTAAATAGGCGTATTTCTGAAAAATATCAACTGTACCTTTAATTCCCTGCGGAGCATTTGTAGGGACCAGCAAGGTGGTAAAAAAACACACACACATTGACTTCCACACTTTGTTTTACACACAGGTCATAGTTATTTTACACAAGGTGGCTAATCCAAATATGATTATCCCCAAAGTGATTAGAAAATTATTGCCTAAATGGGTGAAAACTGGAGTTATCAAGATTGAACTCTCAGTTACCCATAGGATGAGCACAGGAGGTCAGCTTAGAAACATGTGATATGCTATCTTTTCATTGGCCTCATTACTATTTATTTATTACATCCCAATAATTCTCAGTCATTTTTCACATCCCGCCGTCTCATACCAGAGCAAAAGCTTTGGCCGTCCTCCATTTTGGGGCCTAATCTTAATTGGAAACTGCTGTAAGGGGACACTGCGGTATGAGAGAAATAGAAGAGGGGAAAAGGAAGGAGAGACAGACAGAGAAACGAGACAGGCAGACAGACAGAGAGATGACAACATAATATATTAAAATCTCTGTTAAAAATCAGACAAGTAGCAAATCACTCACACTGTTTTACTATTCGTCAGCAGGAGTGCAGCTGCGTCCTGGCCTGCATAACTCATTTTTTAGGTGGAGGCCTGATGGTCTACGTGTGTGAATGCTAGAGGGACTGGGTTAAAGGTCATCCAGTCACTGAAGGTCAGAAAGGAAGCCCTGTTTCGTGATATGATGTGCTGAATGTTCAGGGCAGACAGCAGCGTAAACAGAGATTAGAGAGGCGAGAGACACCCTCAGTATATCAGCTCCAAACCAAAGGGAAAAGGGAGCGGCCACAGTCACCTTGATGGGTACAGATGTCAGCAATGTCAGCATTTGGTTTAGTTTGGGCTCACATTAGTCTTTTAAAGTATCTGACACTTGACATACCCAAGTAAATTCATTGATGAGACCTTGAAAAATCACCTTACATTGTTTTGGTCGAACAGCATCGACCACCTAAATCTATTTTCATTCAGATGTTAATGTAGCATGAAAAGCCGAATCTTGCAGTTCAATAAGGTGATGTTTCTGGCAGTAGTGTAAGGCAATAGTTCTTTGAAAGAAGAACTTTTTATTATGATTTTATGTGTTGACCAAATTTATTGACTGAATTCTAAAATTAGACAAGAATCAGCATGTAACAATATGAAGGCCATATCCAAAATGTAAGGTAAACTCAACCTGGGATTGCCAAGGGCTGAGGACGATGGTTTTACAATCACATTTTCTTCACTTGGCTTGTTTTTGTGTTTTTTGGGGATCAGCAGGAATAAAAGCAGGATTAATAAAGGCTGCCAACAATTTGAATCGTCTCAAGAATGTTTTTTAAACCAGCAATAACTAATAATTTGCAGACATGGGAACATCCCAGACAAGCTGTAAACACAACAACCTCAGCTAACTGTTTTGTTTAACAATTACGAACACATCCAGTGGATCTGGACCAACACTTTAAATTTTTTATTTATTTATTTATTTTTTTTAGATTTCTTGCCGCAAAACGCGGCAAGAAACTGAAGCAGGAAGAATCACTAAGTGAGAGCGAAATTCCGTGGACCAGAAAAACTGAGGGGAACAGAGTCCAGATCGGATCATCCTTTGTGGGCTAATCGCTCCAAATGCACCCCTTTCACCTCCAACATTTAATACAAAAATTATGATTACACCCTCTTTAGAGTGCAATTTGCGAAAGTGTGGCAGCATATTACCACTCTAACCACTAACTGCTGCTCTTTGTACTCTTTGCTGTAGCTCTCTTTGGCTGTAGCTTGTTGCTGTTAGCTTGTTAGCTCTGTTAGCCAAGAAGTGAGAGGTTAGCTGTTAGCAAATAAGTCTGGAACTAAAGCAGGAGCTTGAAACACCAGATGAGTGTTGGTGTTTATAAAACAGAAACAGCTTCCAGAGAGCCAGACCAGAACTAAACACAGCCTCCAAGAACCGCTGAGGCCAGTTTGACAACAGAGATAATAGTATCAAAGTGATTTACAGCGGCTCCGACCAGGTCCCTGACTCTGAGTAATGCGAAGACACGGCAAGCAGGGACAGGAGAGGCATAAAGATGGAGAGGAACGAGATGACGATCTAAGCGAGGATTTTCACATGTAACTCAATGATCAGAGGTTTATTTTGACAAAAGCATCATTAGTGATCATTGGAATGGTGAATAAATGTGTCTGCTCACTCTGAAAGCTAAAATGAAAGATCATTTCCTTTGTTTTCTTGGTAAACAGGTGAAGAAAACTAACAAACTTATCCACACACCACACCAGTGTGATGCATGACATATATACACCAACCAGCTTCAGGGTTTTAAATCTGTTAAACTCGTAATGAAATTTGCAAAAGGGAGCTCCTTAGCAAAACCTGATTTTATCGGAATGAATCTTACTGGAGGCTATAGTGCCCCATGATGGCTCTTAACATTTCCCCATCCTGTGTAGAATAAATTCATTTAAATTATGTACAGTCATTGTGTAATGAGTGTGTTAGTACAGTCAGTACAGTTCGTAAAAGAGAGACTTCAGGGCTGCTTTCCAGCAAACACTATACACTTCACTGTACAAATGAGCCTTTTATGAGTATGTGACAGTAACACACAGCCTCAACATGATGTGCGCTAACTCCCTGGTGTGTGCATGTGTGCATGTGTGCATGTGTGTGTGTGTGTGTGTGTGTGTGTGGTGAGTAGTGTGTAGTGACGCATCTGTTGGGGAGGGGTCCCCTCAATCTCCTGTTTCTTATTACCCTCAGACCTTTATGAGATCATTCCTCAGCCACAGCGCAGATACCATCGTGACTGACAGCTTTTGTTGCGCTAAAAAGAAAACAACGTTTAAGAGCCTGTTTTTAAATCAAACTATTATTCCAGTACATGAGCTTCAGCTGAGCTTAACAGCCACTGACATTCAATCACACTCCCTTTAATGGAAGAGAATTTGTGAGTTTGCTAACGCGGCCCCGTCTTGTCCTGGCAGACACACGCAGCAGCGGCTCCAGCAGGCGGCTTTGGCTTGAGTTAGCCGCCATCTGCTTTGAATTGTGAGCAGTTGAGACAGGGCCGAGGTCCGGGGAGGCTTGGCTTTCATCTGGATCTAATAGGTGATGAGAGGAAACTGAGCCATCCTGAAAAGTGCCTAAGGGCCTAATGCCAGAAATTGTCAGTGACGGAGGGCAAGGGGTCACTTTCATAACAGTGACGTGTGCTTGATATGTCACCGTATGACATATTAAACAATAGACAATTCCTCTTGGACGTCAACTTCTGTAGCTTTGCAAATATTAGTATTCAAATGCATTGTCAGCAAGCACAACTTTTCTTTTGAGGTGCAATATTGCGCTCTGCCCGTCTCATTAACAAAGAGCTTACTACAGGAAAAGCAATATCACTGCTGCAATGGAGGGAATACATCCTCATATTAATTTGCTGTCTTCTTTATAAAATAGATTCTCAGTTAAATAGCCAGCTAGAATAAACACTCTCCTCTTCCATTCAGCCTCATGTTATCTACAGTTCTGCACCGGCCAGTCTTCCCTTTTAATGGCTGTTGCTTTGGAAATGAACAAATAGGCATCAGGAAACATGGACTGTGGCAATAGCACAGCCTCATCAGCGGGATATACTATTCATCAGTCCAAAAGTTCATCTCCATTAGTCAGCATTACCCTGCTGCCTCAGCTGAGTCCATAGAGTAATGGCCCGTAGATACAGCCATTCACAGTCATCACCAAAGGCAGCTCACCCAGCTCACCGTGGTGCAATACCTCACTCGCTGGCTGGCCGTGTGCCACAGGGACTGATAGGCTCCTATTGTAGCCTGCCAGGCCGCCTGTCACATCGCATCAGAGGCCTCATCTTTTCTGACATTCATTCATACTTTGTGGAAAGGCGCAGACTCTGAGTTATGTGATTGCATCGTAAATTAAGAACAGTGGGGATAAAAATGGCACTGTCTGTATATACACTGCACATGTGGATGGACGGGCAGTGCAAGAGGTCACAGTGTTGTTTCACAGGCTCCACTCTATCAGCGTCTGTTGCTGCGCCGCTGCTGAGACAGAGGAGGAAAACATTCCTGACAGGTCAAAGGGCAAACGCTCCGCTTCCTGCCATTCAGGATGATGGGATTGGAGGAGCGTGAAGGGAAGGGAAGCCGGGGTGGGGGCATGAAAGGGAGGGACGTTATTTAGATATGTGGCACAGCTGCAACCATGTCCCTGTCTTTCACTCGTCTCCACCCATCCTGCCCTCCTCCCCCTTCTTTCTCCTCTTGGAAAAATTAGCCGAGCCGAGCTGCAGGGTTCAGGTAGTGTGAGTATCCTCTTACTGCCTTCTGTTGCATCTTGATCCCCAAGCAGCATCAGTCATTCTCACAGGGCCTCCTGGTGCCGTCCAATCCCTGGTGAGCTGCTGCGGATGGAGGTGATTTACTGGTGGCCCCTGTGTTTGTTTTCCCTTCCCCTGCTGTTGGTTCTGCTAAGCACCCTGCTTAGCTACTTAGCTGCCGAGGGGTGCCTTTGTGTGTGCATGTGCATGTGTGCAAATGTGTATATGTTTCACTGGTATCCCACCCATGAGCAGACCCATGGGTATATGTGACTTACTGGTAGTTGCAATAAACTGAATTTTTTCCCAAAATGGTCAAAGTGGGAGGTAATGGTGCTTTATGGAAATGGCCTGTTCTAAAAGAGGATCCCTGGAGCGTGACAAATTTGATTTAGCTGACAAAGCTGGCTCACACACTTCAACAGCAGACCTGAGGCTGTGCCTATGTTATCAGCCATCGAGTGCCAGTGGTCTATTAGAAGTGCTAATGTCATCATTTGACACATGCTGCCCTAAAAAAGCTTCCTGTGCAGGTGGCGAGGGCTTGGCCTCCATCAGGGAGAACACACACACACAGACACATACACAAAACCATACACACACACACACACACACATACATTCAAATTAACGTATGCAATCTTATCTATTACACAAAGCCACTGCTGTCATTACCCAGTGTTCATCTAATTGGCCGCATAGCCGGAGGGGAGGGGCTGAGAGATCACGCTGCTCTCTCTGGGCGCCCATTACTCGCTCGGTTAAGCCCGGCGCTGCGTGGCGTGGCCTGGGAAGGCTGTTGGATACACTTGTCACTGTGACAGACTAATTAGAAGCAGCCGTCCTGCGTCTGACCCCCCTGACACCACATGAGAGGCAGAGCTCAGACCCACCTGTTCCCTGTGGACACCTCATTGAGAATTTACAGCTCATACAAGGATCTACGGTCTCTCGCACGCCGCCTTATTGATATTAAAAGTGGTCGAGATTTGATTCATGGATTCTTATTGATGCAGTTCTTAGATATTTGGTACCACTTTTTAGTGAGTCATGCTTTAAAATAGCATTGTTAGTTATATATAATAGATTTATTCATGTTTATTCATTTCAAAACTTGTTCTGTTGCTTCATTCATCTTAACTTATCAAGAAGTGAGAAACATGTAATTGTTATTGGATTATTAATATTTATAACTGCAGATTATTTTTTTTAAGTTGGTGCGTGAACATCGAAGGTCCACAGATGAAACAAGTCGATCAACAGAAAATTAACATGCAAGTATTTCAGAATTCAGTGAATCATTTTATGTATTTATTTATTTATTTATTAACAAAAATGCCAATAATTCACTGCTTTCTACAGGGTGAGGATTTGTTGCATCTCTCTGTTTCATATCAGACATCACACTGAGAAATATCAGACTGGATATTTTTGACTTCTTGGCTGTTTTTTGGCTTTTTACCAGTCAAAACATTTAACTGATCACTTGAGAAAGTGAAAGCAGGTTTATCAGTAGTGAAAGAAGGAATAGTTCCCCCTTTTAAAGGTCTTGACTTTTCTCACTTCATAAGCCACACGCCGACAGTTTAAATGATAATGGATCCTTCCGCTGCAACATTTAAACTAATTTTATTCGTGAAGTCACATATCACAAACGTCAAATTTACCTTTAAGGAGCCTTACGGTCTATGTGTTATGTGACACCCTCTGTCTTTAGACCCTTGAATTGAATAATAGTTCTCCCTCAAATTCAGTCAAACCAAGCTTTACATTTAAAATAAATAAAATGATACTGATCCTGCTGCTGTAATCATAAAAGTGATCCTTGTTTCATTTCAACTTCATCCTTCACGGAAAAACCATATGACCCTTAAATTCTCAGAAAATAGGATTTCAAACATTAAAAATCACATGAAAACTTTCATCTGCTAATGAAGACCTGGTAAGACGATCAAAAAGCTCCAGAACAGCTACTAAAAGACTTTTCGTTAACTGCTTTGCCAACTATTTAAAGTTGTCCTCTTAAGAGAAAGCCCCAGATGTTTCACAACCTGGCAACCCAGATTTACCCAGCTAAAAATTATTGTCTCATTGGTCTGTTAAACATTTTTAAAAATCCATGGATCAAAAATAAAGCTATTAGTAATATCACATATGCCTTTTTTTAAAATGGCACCTTAAGTTTTAATCTTGACTAAACTTTGGTGTGAAACTTTTTATGTCGTCACGTGGGGTTGGGAGCAGAGTGGACTAGTTTAGCTGCTGGGACTGCTGTATAAAAAACGATCCCATTCTGAACATGAAGCTCCTCAGTCAGACACACCCGCGAGGCAGCAGACTCCACTGTACTTTGCACCAGAGCAATGCTTTTTAGCCTGCACCCCGTCTAGCTTTGACTGCCTGACACCACATTATATGGGGCACGGACGGTCAAACCAGCTCAGAGTCGCACTCTGAGAACTGCCAATTACTGATGCATGAGTCATTTCTAAAGAAGCACTTTGAAATAACGCCAAACATGAAAAACTTTGCCCTGTTCGCTGGAGCGCACTTGATACAGAAGCACTGATGCATGTGGGGGTAAATTCGTCTCTGCTGCTGGGTTGGCTGGGTGAGACACAGGAAGTAGGGGCTGGCTTTGGCACAGAGTCAGCGTTGTGTAAACGTTGCAACATGCACTTAAATGCCAGCAGTCAAACATACATTCCAGTGTTAAAAGGAATGTAAACACAAAAACACACTTATTACATGTTGATGCATATGAAACATTTATGTGTAAACCTAATACGCATTAACACACAATCCAACAAAGACCTGCGTAGATTGTCTCCTTGTTTTTCACTCTCAATTCCTCTTCATTTATCGCCCTCTTACAGTCACATTCTTGGAAAAGAAAAAAAAGAACGTCTCACTCTGCGACTTCATGGGGACATTCCAGGTCTCACCTCCTCCACAGTCCTTTGCTTTGCATCATCACTCGCCTCTTTAAAGAGGAGGAAAACACAGGACAGAGACAACACTGTGTGCACAAAGATACATGCCAATTTGTTTGCGTTTTGCACAGCAACAAAGTGCTTTTGAATGAGCCACAGAGGTGAAAAGGTCACTTGAACTGCACAGGGAAAACTGCAGACGGAATGAGGTAAACATGGGAAAAGCCTAAAAGGAAGACAACTTAATTGCACTGTCATCGGGCTCTCCACTGCTTTCCACCCTCTCATGTTGCTTTATATCGAGACCAAGAGAGGCAGGGGACACTCTGCCTGCCCCCTCTGCTCTCTCTTTCTTTCCTTTTCCTTTTGCGTCTGTATGCTCTACAGATGCTGCTCTGCCTGATGTGATGTGACATTTATTAAAGTCCAGCCTTCAGGAGTGGTTGATGGAAGGAAAGATTGTAAGATGAATCAGATGGGAGGAAGAGGAGGATGGGGAGGAGGTATGGAGCGTAGAGGGGGGTCACCCAGTTGGTCTTTTCTTGTGTTTCAGGAGAGGTGAGGAAGAGGATGAGAACAAGGAGCAGCACCGGGGTCAGATGTAGGGGAGAGGAAAAAGAAGAGTGACAGCTTTCCGTTATTAAGGCTGAAATAATATGGAAGATGAGAAAAAAAAAAATCAACACCAAATCCCTCAATATAAAAAGCTCTGAGCTGATGCTGGAGGTGAGTTTAAGCCTCCTTGCGTTATTGATGAGCCTGTCAAGGCCACTCCTCATCAGGTTGTGGGTAGCAAGAGGGGGGAGGGATCAAGGGGAGAAAAGGATGAAAGAGGGAGGGGTGAGGTGAGAGGACAGGTTCAGCCGGAGCGCCGCTGAGCCTATACTTTTTTTCCGACAGAGGTGAAATATGAGCGGAGACAGAAAAGCGACAGAGGCGGGACAGAGCGGAGAAAACCAGACTAAAGATGGAGGGAGAGGAGGAGAGAGATTAAAATGAGAAAATAATAATCACGTTTAGGGATTTGAAATTGACTGATATAAAAACTGATGTGGCAACTACTGGTCATACTCTTTAATGTGGCTCAGCTGATTTCATGCCCCGGGCACCTCGACCATGTAATATGTTATGGATTTTTTTCCAATACATGTCGTTTATTTTGATGTGCAAACTCATTTCTAAGTATCTCCATGAGCTGAAATTGATGACCGCTGGGCTACAGCCCTCTGATTTTCTGCTGTCTGGGGTTACATTCAAGCCAAGACGAAGTGTGTGACTCCAGCGGCTCTCACCACAGAAAACTGAGTCATCCCTTCAGCCAGTTGGCTTGTCCTGGTTTACTGAGAGGAGCGGAGCAGCAGTCCGGCAATCTGCCTGTCAGATTCAAACATGACCGTGATTATTTCTCCTCAGTGCAATCCAATTCTGTGGCGTAAAATTGGGAAATATGTGACCTATTTTTTTTTTGTTTTACCCCCCTCGACACACACACACACACATACACACACACACATATCCCTTCCTCCCCCCTCTTTCCCTCTTCTCTTTAGCTTGATATTTAGGTCAGGAGGGGACAGCGTTTTCCAGGCAGGGGCCGAGAGCTTACTGTCCACTTGCTCCCTGTATGTAATTGAAAACATACAAATGGATTAGCTGGAGAGAGTTCAGTGCCAGTGGGTCTGTTGAGTTTGGAGTGGCCGGTGGATTCGGACCCTCTAATACCGCGGAGGAGGGGGGAGGGAGAGGGAGAGGAGGGAAGGGGAGGATGATGGACAGATTCAGGGATTTAGGGTCTTGCGAGACCAGTATTAAAATCAACAAGCACTCAGAGAGAAACATGCGAACATACAGAGGCAGATATTGGAAAGGTTGCACACACATACACATGCACACTTATTATGTATTATACAATATATTGTGACTAGACGGATTCATGCAAACTATCACACACATGAAAACTTTCCACAACTTTAAGCTTGGGGAGGATATGAGATGTTTTTGGCTTATAACCAAGTGGGTCGTATTTTCAAAGTTTAGGCCATAGTTTCTTCCTCCTCCAAACTTCCAGGTTACCTGAACGTACATGGAGAAGAAAACCATTAGGTTCAGGAGTGTTTTCATTTACAGACTGACATCCTGGGTCAACTCAATGTACGATTCTTCCCCTAGATGTAATGCACACAAGGGCTTTCGCAGAATAGTTGTTTAGTCACCCGGTCAAGTAATTAGCTACAAAATCACTCGTCGGCTCTGTGAATTGTTGTGGAACAATCATTCATCTGTGGTTTAAGCAAGGTGCAGCAATAAAGCAGTGACGATGCATGACTTGAACACTGTATAGTGTGGGGTGCTACAGCAGCAGACATGCAGCAAGAGCAAGAATAATTTAGTCTGGCCTGCATTAGTTGATCTTTTGGTGGATGTATCTGTAACCATTTTAATGGCAATTCCAAACAGCTAAAAGGGGCGGTGCACACACTGTTTTGTGCAATGAGAAATATTACCATCATAACAGATATGCTTACTTTTACTTTTTATCTTAAATGAGGTGGTTTGGATGATCTTTACAACCTGTTGATTGTATAACGGCTGAAGAGAGGGCCAGTGGCTCCTAATTGTCTCTTTAAAGGAATAGCCTATGTCAGTTTCTTGACATGTTTTAGATGAGAAGACAGATTGAAAAATGAGCCCACACTCCCTTTGTGTGAAATTTACTGGCACACCCTGGTAAGTGCCATAAAATTTTCTTTTATCATGTGGAAACGACCATAAATAAATCAAAGAATGATTAACAGTTCCTTGAATGGAATCATAATATAGTTAAACTAAAGGATTTAGATAGAACAGTGTAACACAGTAGTGCAACAGCAGTTTAAAAACTAAAATCTTGGAAAATCTAATCTTAATATGAACAAGTTACTGCTAATTTCCAGGCGAGTGGGCTTTTATTTTAAAGCAGGCTAGTCACAAGAAAATACAATGTGGTCAGTAGTTTAGCTAGCTATCCACTGTGGGTCATCAAAAACATGTTTGCAGAGTAAAACAACGGTCATTTTTATAATATGTTGACAGCCTGGGTGTAGTTTTACACCAACTATAAAAGTAATGGAACAAAAATGGAGCTGTTAGATGAAGATCTGCCGCTGCAATAGGTGAGCTAACAACCTCCTCTCTTACATTCAAGCTCTCAAGTTCTTGATTACCATCCGAAATATTGTTATTGTACAGTGTTTTTTATATTCCGCTCTGACAACTAATCCTCCCCCATTGTTCTGCTGATCAGCTCTCCCCACTCTCATCATATTATAAGTGAAATGTCACTTCATCTCCAGGAATTCGACTCAGCTGCTGCCTTGCCACTGCCACTGCATGGATCTCGGCTAGAGAGGCTTGTTGTATGATGTAATTGAATGCACGCCACCATTGCATGACATAATGTGCGTCGCACACATAGAACCAGAGTGAATAGATTGGCTCTATTTATTGGACCCATTTTCATCGATACCTGATCAAGCTATTTAGTCAACATCTGTGCTGATACACAACAGCAATATCGGAATGGTGCGTCCCAAAAAATATTCTCTCTTTCAACCCAACCAGTGCGGCCAGACAGCTGCCCACCTCTGAGTCTGGATCTGGCCCAGGTTTCTGCCTTGTTAAAAGAAAATTTTTCATCACCACTGTCGCCAAGTGCTTGCTCATGTAGGAATTGCTTTCAATTGTTGGGTTTTAATAAAGTGAATATTATTTAATTATAGAATGTGGCCTAGACCCACTTTATAAATAAAATTAACTTTACTTGACTGTTGTAACAAACTGATTATTTTTTTAGTCATGTGGATAAGGAAATGGGCTTCCTCCTTTTGTAGCATACTC
>JAPZDX010000007.1:21429975-21441788 GCA_029783625.1 Naso annulatus | reverse complement strand
GTTGTCTCGAAATGGGGTAAAGTTAAATAATGAACAGGTTTGCTGTTTAATTTATATGAAAGAAACGTGTAAAACCATTCAAAACACTATTTAATGGTGAGTTTATGTACCAAACAATTTCTTGTTTGGGCCCAGTTGCACTCTCTGAAATTATAGATGTCCAAAGTAAAAATACACAAAAAGTAGAGAATTGCACCAACAAAGGAGAACAGTATGACTAAAATATCATTAAAAATGTTGAAAAATAGGTATTAAAATCACATTACCATCAGGTAAATGAGAGACTGGTCCTTTTTAAAGTTCTAAACTTCCAACATAAGTCCTTACTAGACCCCTTTACCTCATCTCCAGGGAGCACTCTGCAGTGGGTTCCCTCTTGGATGCTGCAATTTATGAGGCAGATTTATGTAACAGCCCAGTGTGACTACACAAAATAAAAGAGACTACAGTGAAGTTGTGACAGTCTAATTTGCATGGCTGCAGACAGTCGAACTCGCCCCGGTCTCGCTTTTTCTCCACCATCAAAACAATCTCACCTTCAATTACCAGACATCAGATGAGATGAGGGAGTGTGTGGTCCCCTGATTAGACCAAAGAGGGAGGGAGAGACAGACGGATAGAGAGAGAGAGAGAGAGATGAATGGGCTCGCTGGTGTCCCGAAGAAGACTGAGAATAAATGAGTGAATGAGTGAATGGGACAGTAATGAAAAGAGGAGGAGGTGGAGAGGGAAGGGACGGAAGGGAATGTGACAGTCAGAGCAGTTGGTCTGGCTGTTAAAAGAATTGGAAAAGAGGATGAAATGAACACAGCTGCATTGTGTCTTCAGGGTTTATCCGGGAACAGATGGGTTCTGAAGAATTTTTTAAAACTTTTAGAGGAGTTTAAAAGGCTTATGACAACGTGATATAACTCACAAATCACACATTAAGTCCCGGAACCTACTAAACAATTGAAAGCTTAATTAAAACCTGGTTGAAGGGATGATAAATCAGAACATATTTCAGCAGGGTAAAGAAATTAATCTCATCATATTCTGATTTTTACACATACTTGGTGGAAAAGTCAATATGAATTACATAATTGGGGTTAATTCAACCGGCCAAGTGCTCAGTTAAAGGGACATTGTATCATTTTTATCCTTAAGATCAGATTTCTCGTCATGGATAATGTCATTCTGTCTGTGAAAACCTTTCCTTCGGGGAGGATTATTTAAAGAGAAAGTAACTTGTATCATTCAAGTGTAAACTGACACAACCATGATTTAAGAAAACAAACACACAAACAAAAAGACAATATCAGGATTATTTTATCTTGAAGCTGGAGACAAAATCATGAAGGAAAGCTTGTGTTACAAAATGGGGGTATGGAGTTTGTAAGACACTGAGAAATTTTTACAAGGAACACTCTTACAATACAGCATTTCCAGTTGAAGTAGCCTATGGGAAATGTAGGATCCAGGGTTTGTGGAGCTTGACCCAAACAAGAGGCTCAGGATGTCATGGCCTCACTTGCTTCAGTTGTGTGAGAAGGTTCATGTTTGAAAAGTCTCATGCACTGATGACATATTGTTTACACTTCCATTAATAGTTTGATAACTAAGAAATTAGGCTCTATAGCTTTCTTAAAAGAGTAGGTTAAGAAAATTGATGACACTCTAATTTCCGTACAGTAGCCTAATGTGAACTTGTAGTCAGCAGGCAGTTTTAGCTTAGCATAAGAAGTGGAAACAGAGGAAACAACTAGCTTGGCTTTGTCCAGAGGCTACAAAATTATCCCACCGGTGTCTCTAAAACTAGTCTTTAGGTTCTGTACGAGCAGAGTAATGTGCTGGACTTTTTCTTGGTCAGAGCACTGAAAGAGGAAACCAGTAGAAACTTCAGAGAGGAGCTGGTTTGTATCCTTTGTACAGAGCCAGTTTGGCTATTTTTATTAGCTATTTTGTTTCCAGTCTTTATGCTAAGCTAACATGAGAGTGGTATCAATCTTCATCTAGCTATCTTGGCAAAAAAAACAAAGAAAAGAGAAAAAAAAACGCTAAAAAGCTCCCTCAGAGTCCTTTAACAAAACCAACCTGACACTTTCTTAATGTCACCTGTATAGACAGTCCACAGTGTTAAAAATCGGTCATCATGGCCAGCTTTAGTTTTTAATCAGGCCCACTTCTGTGACTCCTATTCAAACAAAGTGCATATTGAAATATAAACACAAGGTGAAAGCTTTACAGAAGAACTGCTGCCCACTTTTCCATATGATGGCACAGAGGGAGACACGGAATAAAAAGACAGAGAAGGATGTAAAGAATAAGGCCGGGTTGTTCCACTAAACATTTGCTTTGGCAGGCCCACAGTAGAGGGGCGGTGTTCTACTAGTCCCCTGACATGCATCCAGAGGAGCCCCTCTGTCCTGACCATAAATCTGAATGGAGTGGGAGTTATCATACTTCCCCTCCCTCGCCATCCCCTCCCCAACTAAACCCTACATTCCTCCCAGACACCGCTTCGAACAAACAAAGTGGCCTGTTCCCACCGCTCGATATTGGGAAAGACGATGGTTTGTCATGGAAAAATCCAGAGGCATCTCAAGAGTCCTTCAGAAGTCGTCCCCCCCCACCCCACCCCCACCCCCCATGGTTCAGCGATGGATCAACACTTTGTGGTCTAGGGAAAACTGTGTTGGACATATGGTTCACACATACATGTCAGTTCCTATCAGATAGAGTTTAACTAAAACTGTCCAAATGAATGAGAGGATGAGTGAACTACACACACACACACAGTTTTTAAGGAAGGAAATTCACACTGTGCATAAAAGCCTAAAGATGCAGGGACGGACTCATACATACATACACACACACACACACACACACACACACACACGAAATGGATGTGAATTCTGAGGCAAGTCATTATAGAAAACCCTGGTAACACATTCCATAGGAGTCTGCCTCCCCCCCTCAAAGGGAGTCTTTTGTGCTTACTGAAAGGCAGAGGGGTTACAGGGTTTCTCCCTTTAGGGTGCTGAGAATAATACTCGTTCACAGGACAATGACCTCATCCTGACTCCCTGTGTGTGTGTGCATTTTTGTGCGTATCAGAGATACCTTAGAAGTGAGTATGAGTCCATTTGTGACAGTATATATGCATGGACCAGGATGAAGGAAAAAGAAAGTCAAAGAGGCAGTGAGAGAAGCAGGAAGTGTTTGGTCAAGGATGGATTACAAGAGGGGGGGGTGGGGGTTGCTGAGAAGATCCTCAGGAGGGAAGTATTTCTCCAGCCTGTCTGTTTGGTTGCCACCCCCCTCATTGTCTGTCTACAGTGAAATAATCTGCACATGACATTGGTGAGAGGTGGTGGGAATGTAAAGCACACAAACACGCAGACCAGGCCCAGGGAGCGGTGGGCTCCAACAGGAAATTCCTTTACAGCCTTTCTGCTGACTAAGGCCTCCGAGTGAGAACAGAGTAAGAAAGAATGTGATGTATATGGTGTCTGTGTTTTGGGGGTCCGGTTAAGGCAGCATATGCCTGAGCCATTTCCACACAGGTGAAAGGAGACTGGTTTAAAAGTGGTGAACAAGGTAAATAAAAGTCTTTATTTTTGATGATTTTGCCCAAATGTAATTGCAGCCACATATACACACCTCAAGAGTCAACATCTTTATGGCCTTTAGTGTCAGGAGTGGTGACTTTGACTCAGCTGGCTTGCCAGTGCCTGAATATATCAACATGCTAACTCCATTAACATATGCGAAGGAGATCAAGATTCATGGTTTCATATGTTTGTCTTTAAATGAATGGAACTCTAAAAGGGACACTGGCACCTCACATTTCCTCTCTAGTGATGCTGTTAGTCTTGACATTGGTGGAATAGGCTGATGGTCATGCATCCCTTCCTCTGTTTCATCATCCAGTCACTCACCAATCCCCCCTACAACCACACCCGCCCTCACACACTCAGTATTGTGTGGATACCTAGTACAGGAGAGAGAGAGAGAAAACCAGACAGACACAGACAGTAGCCATCTTTACACGCAGCATCCATGTTGCAGAGCAAGAGCGAGCACGCTGTACAGGTGTCCCTCCACATGTGACCTACATTAGCCCAGCTGATGCCACCACAAAGACCATGTATGAGTAATTTCATTGGCTGCCTGCTGCTTTTCTCGCGGCATCCAGCGAGGGCAAATTCAGAGAGATTCTGTGTAAAAAATGACGAATCTAAAAAGAAAACAGCAGAAATGAGATCATTAACATGCTGGATGATGAACAATGGTGTGTGAGAACATGTGGTCAGTCCATGTCTGTGTGATGGATGCTGCAGCTGAAAGAAAAGGAGTGGCTGGTTGAGACTAAAGCTGCCTAAATGGAGCAACAGCGCCGCCAGATGACGCATTTCTTACCCTGCAGGCATTTTTTACACTTTTGTTCACAGACATTGCAAAACTTTACACATTCACATTTGAAAACTATTTAAACTTCGCTGACACTGAGACATTCCTAACAAACACATACTGTGTTCAAACCCACAGAGCGTGTCTGTTTTCTATCGGAGGTCTCAAAGTTTCTAAAGATCCCAACTGTGTCAAGTGTAATTCAGAAAAAGTGTGTAAAAAGAAGGCACGTCAACTAGAAAATTTCTATTTTATCGTTTAATCTTGCATTTGAGTATTTTATTCCGAAAGCGCTGATACAGAATACTTATATATCATGTCGTCAGTGTGGAATTAAGGGATATTTCCAACCTTAAAGCTAGTTAAGGGGAATAACACGAAAAATAGGTTACCTGTTGAAAGATTTTTCCAATTCCAAAACAGAAGTTACTGTCATGTCAGTTGAACACACAAACCAGGTGCCAATGTTCAAAAAGAACGGCCAGAATTTGTAAATAATGTTCAGTATAAAATGTATAATTGCATGCAGGGGGACTTAGTTTTACTCACACAAAGCAGAAGTGTACACCCACAATTTCCTCAAACTGTGGGTTCATAAAGTGCCATGAATTCAGATTAAATTCCTTGTATTAGTGACTATTTTGTTCATGTGACAGTTCCTTGGTAAAGTCCCTACCCACATACATCAATGTTCTTCTGTATCGGGGAACAGGCCGCAAAATAATTCCTTTGTAATGGCATCTCCCTCGAAAAGTACCTCAAAAAGAGAAGCATCTCGGTGGTCATGATTGGACCAGTTTCAGATTTGAAGAATTCTTCGGAATGTTTACTCTTTTTTTTATTGTTCCTGCACAGCAAACAAACAGCTTGGTTGCTGAGCACACATGAGGTGTTGATATGAGCAAACAATTTGGGTATAAGCAGTGATTTCCCAGCATTGCTTGCACTGTAATTCAAAGTTTCTGTAGCCCAGTGGGCTGAGCAGGTCTGTCTGGTCTCTCTTCTCTCGTAGTTAAATGCCCCTACTGGACTGTTACGCAATGCACAACACTAAGCGCGTTAGCCATAAATCCTTTAATGACAATGATCATCTGAAAAATATCATGAAATAATTAAAAAAAAAGAGGAACTTGACAGCTATTAAAACAGATGTGTGTAGAATAGCTCTGAATGGTTCAAATCTGAAGGGAATACACAGCTGAGAACTATAGACATGCAACACAAAAACCTGAAGAACAGCCAATGTGTTCGACAAAAACCATACAACTCAACAGTAACCATCTGCACAATGTTTTGCATGTTATTGCACAGACATGCAATCCAAAGCACATTATACAATAATTAAGCATTTATTACACCTCTAAGGTTATTTTTTTTCTCAGTTACATTACAGATGATGAAAAATGAAATAAGGAAAGCATCGAGCATGCTCATGTTTCTCCTTGGTCTGTTCAGCACGCCGCCTGCTGAGCCACCAAACCTCTAGCTTTTCATTTTTGTCACAACCTCCGTTACAAGCAAGTATGAAGAGACGCTTTTGTCAATTTAAAGCCAAAAAATCCAGGAGGTGTTTGAATCTTCTTTATTAAGTCAAATATGACTTCTCTCTTACTGAGTGATAATTAATGACTGTCCTCTACTCGCATAAGATGAACAGAAAAAAACTTAACACATGAGAGTGACGTAGCCTGCAACAGGCACGCTACATGAGAGAGGGGAAATCTGGCACATGATCGGGTTGAGTTTTAGATGACTGAATTGTAACAAAAAACATTTGGACATTATCACACTACTGTGTGCTTTACAAGGCCATATATCTATAGAGCTGGGAGTGAATCCAAAATGAAAAGTGCTCGAAGAATGAAGGCCAAACATTTAACTCTCATTTTGAGGATTCTCTTGCATAAGTTAGAAGGACAGACAGAAAAGAAGAACAAAAGAAATACAGAGAAAGAAAAAGAAAAGAAAAGAAAGAGCGCACACAGAATTGAATAAAATCAATTCATCATCACCATTCAAAAATCCCTCGCGGACCTTTTCATCTCAGAAGGTGACAAGCAGCATTAGAGTTTATGGCCATTTTGCAGCCTGCATTAAGACTTTGCCCAACTTGAAATACACTGGCGACATACATGATGTATTTAATGGGATAAGAAAAAAAAAGGAAACAGCTCTTCCCCTGCTGCGGTGAAACCTTTCACATTCTGACTCATCACTGTCTGTCCTTACGCTGTAAGGGCCAGAATGACTACAACCTCAGTCGATCACTAGTGTCGTAAGCTCTCTAAATCAGAAGTTTCTCCAGGAAATAGCCAAGACCTGAGTCTTTACCCTCACTATCGGTCTATCTGCACTAACTGACAGACGGAGCAGTCAAGTTCTTGTTGCCTTGGTTCTCCTGCTGCTCTTTTCATGACATGGTGACAGTGTGGACAAGAAGTTAAAACACGTTAAGCATGGTTCGTCTGCCGAGAACTAGCTTCAATGGCGGGACAGAGTTCATGTTGCGGTGGCTGTCAGTCCCAGTTCTCCCAGTCTTCGTCCATCTGGTAATAAAAAATGCATAAATGGGTTACTACAAATGTATTTATTTATTTTTTCATTTTAAACTTAAACTCAGGAACATGTCACAATGATAACTTCATACTAACCTCTCCAGAAGCTTCTATTTTAGAGAGTGCCATCTGGACTTCCTCTTCTGTCATGTCCAGGTCAAAGTCTTTCTCCCAGTCCTCACTCACATCCGTGCTGGACCCTGGGGAGGGAAAGACTCATTTGAAACTTTATGACCTTGACTCTGCTGCAACTTCTAAGCCCATTTAGTGGAAAACTCATGACCGCATCGCTTAACTTAATCCTGTTTAAATTTCTATTCCCAAACTGAATCAATGAGAACCTTCGTGCCAGCTGAAAAACAGTCATTGTACCTTTCTTGCCATTGTTGGAGGGTGTCGATTTCCCGCTATCAGAATTAAGCTCAAACACTCTCAGGTCCTGGGGCCCTTCCTCCTTTGCGGCTTCTGGTTTAGATGTGGGGGCAGAGGCTTTTGCTGATGCCCCATCAACAGTTACCTCTGGCTCGGTTACAGCTTCCACTTGAGCCTCGGGAGATAAGTCACTCTTTCCAGGTTGCGGCTCCTCTGGCGTTTTGTCCGACAGGTCTTCAAGGCTAGCTTCTGTCAGTTTCTTTGCCAGCTCCACGACAACAGGCTCCGGTCGCACCTCCACCTGCGTCGGCAGGCTGACGCTGTCGCTGCTCACCGAGAGGGTGGCGTCGTGCTCTTCGCTGGGAGACAGCACGGGGCTCAGCAGGGTCGTTCCTGTTCCTGTCAAAGTCGTGGGCAGTTGGGTTGACCTGTTGTCCGGCTGGGGTGTAATGTTGAGATGAGATGATGAAGTGGCGCCGAGGAAGTCATCTGACAGTGACAGCATTGATACTAGTGTAAGAGACAGGTTTTAAATTGGACCAATTTCTCAACAATGTGGAGATGAAGACAGCATACCCTCCTCCTCCTCCTCCCAGCCCAGCGTCTCCGTGTGTGCGGTCCGTTCTGCCCTCTGCTTCAGTGCCAATCTCCTGGCCTCCTCCTGGAAGAAAAAAAAAAATCAATTCATTTTTTTCAATGATGTAAGAATGTGTGAAACGTGTGAATCCACAGTCATATCGTACTGAATGCTACATTTGGTTTTCTTACATAAAAAACGTGAAGTCAGCTAAAATTCTGTACCACTTTTATGGTTCGTTATGTTTTATTAAATACGGAAAAAAACATTAAAATCTCCTTGCCCACCTTGTTTTTTAAAATAGATTTTTAAAGCACGGTTTCATTAACAACAACACTAACACAGAATTCAGCCTACAGTTAAAAGTACGTCTGCTACACACGGCAAACAAAGCTGTCAGATACAGTCAGCTTCGCAGAAATAGGACTGAAGGGCTGTTGTACTGGATCGGTTTGATCTGGTGTTTCTACAGTTCTTATAAGTATTACTAACATAAGATGGTATCTCTGTTTGGCACTTGTGTCACACAAAACATTGTTTGTAAAGATTTATTGTCATAGTTAATGTCTTAAAACCTTGCAAACGCTTTCTTTCAATGTCTCACTGTCTTGTGTTTTTACTGGGGGCAACTGGGGGTAGAGCGGGTTATCCACTCATTGTGAAGTTGTTGGTTCGATTCCCGACTCCTCCAGTCTGCATGTCCAAGCGTCCGTGGGAAAGATGCTTAATCCCAAATTCACACACACAGTCAACTGCTCTGAAAAAGCCTGGCTCTGCTGAACCTGCTTTGTTAGGTTGGACAGAGTTCCCTGCCAGTAGCATATGAATATTTGAATTATTGGGCGAATGGTGACTTATATGAGAAAAGTGCATTGATTAGACAAAAGACAGGCACTATATAAATGCAGTCTATTTACCATTGAAAGTTATAATTTTTTTTAAAAAAAATACACATTTTAGGAATAATTTGCAAAAACTTTTAAAAAATGTTTTCAGATCCTATAAAACATGACCAGTGCCTTCTACAGGCACATTAGGCAGTTTTGCCACTGGCAGTGAAATAAAAAACTCTTTTTTCAGTCTTAACATTCAGTAGGTTAAAATAGTGACAGTCTTTCCTTCATTGTAAGGCAGAAAAAACCCTGCACTGTGACTGCTATTATCAATTCCAAGACAGTTCTAAAACCGGCCAGCAGGTGGCACTCAAGACAACGAACTGAGCTGATGTGAAAGGTTGCAGCATTTCTACAAAAACTACAAAACAGCATGATTACCTGGTCCAACTGGAAGACTTTGTAGAAATACCTCTGCCAGAATTCTGTATGAGCTACAGCTGCTGGCACCTGTAGATTTAAAAAATATATATGTTAAAAGATATTCCTACTTGTTTTGTTTTTTTTGTCCTTTCATTTTTGTCATCTCAAAGTACTGATGGCAGGCAGCTTTAGATAAAAGCATCTGCCAAATAAATGCAATTTAAATGCAATTTAAAACAAATCTGTGCTCCATCAAAGTAAGTGCTGACAAAAGCCAAAGTACAAACCATTTTAGTGTAAAGGGCTCGTATAGAGGGACTGTTGACCAAAAGCTCTGAGATTTCTCCTTTCTTATCTTCCAAACTGAAGCTGGACAGCCAGTTGTCAAATTGCTCCAGAGGACCTGTACAAAAATAACTTCTCATTAACACTAACTCATTATTATTCCAAGAGTTCATTCAAGTTGCTGGGGCAGCTTTGAAAAGGCACATATCAAAACCATTAAATAAAAATGAATGATCCAACTAAGGGTGTAACTTTGGTTTGAGAAGTTGGGGAGGCACAAAACAGGGGTTCTGGGGGTCATCCGCCAGGAAAATCGTTTTGATCTGAGTTCCACTTCTGCATCTCTACATACATTTAGGGACTATGGCGATACAAAATCCAGGAAATAACTGATTTGGTCATAATGATTAATTCTGCCAGAGAGGACAGTACTGTATGCATAAGAAAAAGCTGTCCTAAGTTCTGTATTGTTGTATTTAGGATCCGATAGCCACGACTTGACGGAATCATTTCAAAAATCAAAAACGTTCATTATTAATGTTTTGTGTGTGATTTAAATTAAAATAATGTCAGACTTCTTCCTCTCACCGTCGACAAATCAAAACCACCTGACTACAGCATATAACCTACCTGCAACTTCATGCTGCTACTGCTTCTCCCTGTCTCACCCTCTGTCTCCAAGCAACTCCACCTCATTTGTCCTCTGATATGAAAGCAATCAAGTTCTGATCATACTGAGCCACTAGTCTGACATTAAACTAGCTGCCAGAGGGTCTGCATATTAAAGTTACACAGAATGTTCCGCTTTAATATTTTGCTAACAGTTCAAAGTTACCCAGCAAAAGTGTATGCTAGTTCAGTCAACATCAGTAAGTAAATTTTATTCATATGGCACCTCTCATAGATATAAACTCACAAAGTGCATTACAACAAAAAATAATGAAAGAAATAAATTATGTGAGAACCATATAAAAACAAAAATAATGTTAAATGTTAGTCTAACATCAACAGGTGTTGATGAAAATATGATTATCCCGGGCTAATTTACTGAAACAACCAACTTACATTCCCTTTCTTTTCTTTTCATTTAAGACAATGAAGTCTTCTGCAGCTGCTGTTGGCATTTCATTTTTACTTTCACAAAGTGCCGCAACTGCAATAACGTTACCTGCTCATCATTATAAGCTGCTATGATTCTGTGAGCTATTTTTAGAGTGTGCGCGTCATGTTCCTGGACGTGAGTGTGCATGTCCACAGAGGCAGGCTGTCTGTGTCCCGCTCCTCCATGGCGATGATGGCTTGCAGTTAAAAAAAAAAAAAAACTAATTTCAAAATCGGGGGAACGCAAACAAGATTTTGAAAAGTAGGGGGGACATATTCACCCAGTCCCCAGTGAAAGTTACACCCAAGGATCTGACACAGGAAAACTGTATGTCACGCTGGTAGAATAAGGGTTATAAAAATAGGTGTGTAACACAGATAACAAGTAATAACAATAATAACAAGTAATAACAAGTGATAACCAGAATAATTTCCTGCATATAATGTAATCATCTACTACATACAGTCAAAACCACAGTAAATAATGAAAAGCTTACTTCAAACAAAATATACTTTTTTAAGTCTAATACTTGGAGACATTGCACCGCTCCACTGTGTGCTCTTACCATCAGGCTCATTGCAGTATGTAGCAGGGTCGGCTTGCAAACTGTAGAGTCGGGCCTGCAGGAAGAACAAATGCTTAGCTGTGGTTGTCTGTTTGCACATGCACATCATGTGTTGTCTTTCACGCTCCCACTGCCTCACATCAAAAATATCAGCAAACTAAATCTGATCTGAATCAACACTTTGTTCTGTTCTCAAGGAGGTTAACTGGAGAATTGTGATTTCTGTTCAAGTGATTTTTCACAAGAGCTATTGCACAAGGGTCATACTTACCTCTGCTATTTTTAGTTTTGACTTGGAAACTCTAAATTAAAACACTAGCATTGCATGAATCACTGTTTGTTTCTCAGTTTGTTAAGTTTATGTCCCATTTGAATGAGTGACTCTACATTAAATTTTCCATCTAAAGGTACAACTGCTATAACCTACCTTAGAACTGTCATAGACCTCTGTAGTTCCTGCTGGAGTTGCCACCAATGTGATTACATCACAGTCAATGGTTTTATCAGGGGGCGGAGCAAGCGTGTCCGAAATCACCCCTAAGAAACTAGAGAGGCTCTTCTTCACCTTTTCTGTGGTCTCGGAGGAGCCTTCCACCTGGAACACACAGATTACATTTGGTATTTAGCAACTTACACTCCATTCACATAAGGTACATGTACAAAGTGTAACGAGATACTTCAATTAAGAAAAAAAAAAAAAAAAAAAAAA
>JAPZDX010000007.1:21296672-21311456 GCA_029783625.1 Naso annulatus | reverse complement strand
GTAACTCTGTCGAATTAAATATGACAGTGCTGCGGGTCCCTGACTTTTTCTAAAAATGTCTATTTTCACTTAAAATGTTATTTATTCAATTTGGAATAAAGGCAAAGATAATGTGATCGTTTCTACCTATTTTGGTCACAGGCGGTAAAAATAACTGCACAGACTTTGCTGCAGTTAAATTGATACATTTTCATGTGGTGGCAGCTGCAACTTGGTTGCTTATTGTCTCTGTCAAAAGTAAAACTCGAGAGTGTCTGTGAGTTCCATTTACAGATGCAAATTTTGTCCCTCAAAGCAGCGCGGCGCTCGGCAGCGCAGCGGAGCAGACGTGGATGATCCGTCTCCAATGAAAGTGGGTGTTTTCTCTTCCACCTTGGCATATCTTCATTTGTTATTTCGTTTTTTTTAAAAAGAAATCCTAACAATAAATGCATTACTGTCTATGTTGGGTATTCATCATGAGAGAAAATACAATTTGCAATCTGGCAGTCAAAATGACCACCCACGGCCGTTCTAGTAGAAAGGGAATTTTGGCCTTTCTGGTGTTAAGCTATGTGCACTGCAATATACTGGATGTTGGGAACGAGCGACTCCTCCACTTCAGTGGTGGCGTGTGAGGAAACTATTGGAGAAAAATAAATTCCTCATGGAAACACAAGTTTAAGGCCGAGGGAGGGGGGAAATTTCTTGGGGTGACATAAGGCCTCACAGGATAGAGAACAAGGGGAACAACACAAAATCAGACAATCAGCTAATAATAATGAAACAACATAAGACAAGAGGCACCGTGAGTCTCCATTATTCCAACAGGCGTTACACTGCCACACAGTATGCTGGTTTAACAACATAACAGATCTGATATTGGCTTTTAATTAAAAGCCTGACAGTATCATCCACCTCCAATGTGACAAATATGATGCAATTTGCCAAACTGCATTTTCAGTCTCTCATTTATCAAAAGTTATACTGTGGGAAGTGCTTCACTTAAGCTGAGACATTTAACATATTTTGGGCAGCTACGCATGATAACATCACACTGCCAAAATTTAAAAAAAAAACCAAACTAAAATGTGATTGTTTTAGTCACCAGTGAAATTAAAAAGCACATGCTGTCTGCTGAGGCAGTTCCAACACTTCAATAACAGCATCAGCTTGTAATCTCATAATGTACATGTAAATACTCTCCATATTAAATGTGCTGATGCAAAGAGGCAACAACAATAGAACAGCACGATTAAACCCCTTCGTGAAAAGATGTGACCGTGCCTGATGGGTGTAAACTGTCATCTTGTACGTCTGCACCGACTGTTCTCACATGCAGTCTGCTGCTCACACCAGTCTGATTTTCACAAATGTCTGTTTCTGGAACAAAAGTACATCTGACAGGCCTCGTGTGAACCATTACTAGTAGCAAATAAGCTTGCCACGTGATAAATGATGGGCATAACTATCATTCTGGTGTGACGCTGATGAGGAAAGAAGACTGCTCCCTTTTTCACATTTGAGAGCATCCAAAGTTTGTAAACTCACTATGCATTTACCTGGGGAGGGGGTGGCCACCGAGGTAACTCAATACAGTTATCCAACCCTTTGAAAGTTCCTTAAACTTGTCTTGCTTCGTGACAAAGTTCCCTCTCTTGTTTTTTTTTTTGTTCTGTCTCCCCCTCTCGGTCTCTGAATGACTGATGAGTGTGCGCTCCGCTTTATTTCGCTGTGAACCGTTTGGCGTCGGAGAAGCTTTCTGGTGCGAAGACGATCATGCGCAGGACGTCAGTGAGCTCCACGTCACTGTAACCTGCCATCACCAGCAGCGGCTGCGGATTGATGTTGGGCTGCTTCCCGTTCCTGTTGAACCTCTCTGACAGCCAAGATGCGGGACAGCATGCTCTGTAGAGTGGTGCCCTCTAATGGCTGAGAAGTGTACCAGTGGGAACTGTTGAAGTCAGACAACAGAACAATATTTCTTCTTAGAGTACTGACATAAAGAAACACATCTGATGCCCCACAAATGGCGCAGGAGTTAATATCTGAGCCTCCATAAAGCCACATGCTATCATCACATCAATCTCTATGTGTCTTTAATGTTGGATGACCGGCTCTGACCTGTGTGTGTGCACAATCTTTTCAGGCAGGAGGTAAAACACATCACCTCTCTTCTTCACTGACTCTGGGCTGTTAGAAAGCAAGAGGGCAAAGAAAATAAAGCATTTGCTCAGTTTAATTAGATGTACAAGGTGTTTTGTGTGTGTCTCTGTGAGTGTGTGTGCATGTGTCTGTCTCACCATCTAGAGAGGTAGAACTCGTAGAGCCTGACAGGGCAGTGCAGAGGGTTTGCGGTATTTTCGAGAATTTCCAGGTCTCCCTCTTCCTCTGCCTGTGCTTTTCTCAATCGCTCTGAAAACAAAAAGAAGTACCAAAACTCATTAACTGATAATTTCAAATCAAACTTTGCTTCTGGGGACACGGAGTCCATTAATGAATCTGATTTGATGTTTAGAAACGGAGTGTACATTATTTTTCTTAGGGGCAATACTAATAGTTTTGGGATAGAGGTTATGAAGCTTCTTCTGCATAGACCAAAGGTCAGTAACTTTTACTATCAGGAGAGCTATTTTGCCCCCCTTTCTCGCCATAAAAATCTGTCTGGAGCCACAAAACATATTTGAGCCTCATAATGGAGGTACACAACTTTAAAAGTCTAAATTAGCTGAATGTAATTTTAAAAAGGCTTAACTGACCATTATAAGAATTTTTCCACAGTGGGCTTTTTAAACATAGTTAGTACGTGAACTTTGAACAAGCCTATTCCAGTCCTCCTTGTGTTTGTGAAAATTAGTAAAATAAAAAGTGGCCTACTTTTTTTTTATGACTTAAAGTTTATTAAAATTTTCAATTTAACAACCCACCACAAAAGGAGGCTGGGTATGAAAAGTAGTGAAAAGGAGCCTACTTTTGACAGCAGCAGCACAGGATTAAAACAGTTAAAGTAAAAAATATGTACAATAGATCCTATTAAATTTTGATTAAAGTTAATTTAAGTTTGCCTTAATTCTCAGCCCTCGGGCCTGATCATTAAAGACTATATAATGTCACTCTCATTTAATTCATTAACAAAACTCCATGTGATGATGTATTTTTACAGTCAGAGAATGGAAAAATGACTCAATAACAGTATTTATCTGTCCTGTTTCCTGCCCTATTTTGAATGTGTCCCTGATTGAAATGATCAGCTCGTTATCAAGCTTTGCTGAAGTCTGATGAGCGATGACATGTTTGAGCAGAGACACATCTTAAACTTAAACATGCAAGTTGAAAAACACTGTTCTAGCCTCACAACAATTATAATGTCAAAAAAATATAACTGGAATTCAAAAGGGGCAAAAGAGCTGCATGAGGCTCAAGAGCCACAGGTTGCAGGCCCCTGGCACAGAAAAAGGACTTTTATTTAAAAACACACACGTGCAATGTTGCAACCCCCACCAGTCTCCTCTCGGCGTGGCTTGGTGGCGCTACTTCTCTGGTATCGGAGGTAGTGGACTTTGCCGGCTCGGCTGCAGGGTTTGGAGCATCGCGTGAAGTTGGTAAAAGAGAGCTTTTGGTGCTGCGCCAGCGTGGTGAAGTGGAAATTCTTGGTGCAGAAGAAGAGCAGCGTGTTGAGCAGCACTATGGGGGAGTAGGCGCCCAGCTGCTTGCACTCCCACAGGTAGGACTCCACAACACGAGAGGAAATGACGCCACCTTGAGGGCGAGAGAGGAAGCAGGTAGAGTTGAGCCAGTTGAATGTGTCGACTAAGCACATGTTCACAGTTTCACCCTGGCCCCGACTGAATGAATGAATGATGAATGTATTAGCACATCTTACTTACAAAAGAGTAGTGAGTATTATTAATTTGAAGTTTATTGAGTCAACCTGACATTACAAAGATTGAGATTAATTTCAAATGAAAAAGTTTTAGGGCGCTCACTTAGCTCAGTCGGTTGAGTGGGCACCCCATGTATAGAGGCTGCATCCTTGCAGCCCCCCCACCCCACACACACACACACACGCACACACGCACACACACACACACACACACACACACTCAACAAAAACATTTTACACTTTGAGACACAAACTGTCATATTACAGCAGTAAATATTGAATAACAATAATAACTTAAAATCTATCTTGTGAAATTGTCAGCAAAGGGTATTTTAATAAACATCAAGCAGATACTTAGAACAGATCACTGCACTCACGACCAAAAAATGCCAAAGTATCAGAAGCCAAAAAAATCAAAGCAGGGAAAAATGTTTCTGTACACTTAGATCGTTGCAAGATTCTCAACATGAGACCAAGCTTTGAGTCCCCGATGAAGGTCCTCTGACCAAAACCTGGTCTTATATCAAAGACTCTTGCAACAACATAAGTGTGCAGAAACATTTTTTGCTACTTTAATAAACACCAGGCAGAAAATTAGAGTTACCCTAGCCTGACAAATAATAGTTATTGCGGTTTCTGCTAAATAGTACAGCTGCAACTTCAATAAAATAATTGATTAATTGAAAAAAAAACCCCAAACAAATAGAAAACTAGAAAATTCATCAACTATTTTGACATCTGATTAATCGTTTGTCATTTTTCAAATAAAAAAGTAAAAAGAATCACCAGTTTAGCCTCTTAACTGTGAGGATTTGCTGCTTTTTTGTATCATTTATGATAATAAATAAGGAGTCATTGTGTTTTGGGCCGTTATTTGGACATAAGAAGCAATTTGAAGATATCACACTGGGCCCTTGGAAATTGAGATGAGCATTTTTCACACTTTTTTGACATTCCATGGAATAAACGATTAATCAGTTAATCGTAAAAATAATTGGCAGATTAATCATAATGAAAATAATCGTTAGTTTCGGCTCTACTGAATAGTTACTCCGTTCACCTGCTTCTTTCCAAGTTTGTCTGCCGTTTGGTGCTGAACATCTAGAGCTCTGTGAGTTAATCTGAACTTTCTGCGAGCAGTGACATAGAACCAAAACAGAAACGCTGAAGGTCTTAAAACTAAAACAATTGACTGAAAGCTGCAAAAACACTCGGTAAATTCAAGAACTGAAGTGCTGGGTGATAAATCTGTTTGTCACAACAACAACTCCTACGTTACATTTAGTCCCATTATTAAAATAAGCTACATATTGATATTACATACAGCTCAAAAGCTGTACGTAATATCAATTCAGCACAGTATAGACAGACATTGTCACTACCAATAAAGACCTCTACTGTATATAGAGAGGTACTTATATATACAAAATCTTAAGAATTATGATTGTGTGTTGATAATCATACCCCTGGGTAGTAGCTTCGGTTTCCAGAGTCGCAGGATTCCAGTCAACTCGTTAGCAAACTGATTGTACAGCTCATCAGTGAAGATGTTCTCTATGCGGCCCTTCATGAACAGATACTATCCGAGAGAGGGAGCCAGAAAAGAAGGGATCAACATGCAACACATTGAAAGGAACAAAATTAAAACCAGTGACTGTGTGTGTGTGTGTACCTGCTGTATCCCCAGACAGAGGTAAAAGATGCTGTCGGGGCTGTAGGTCTCTCCACTGGGCCGCCTCACTTCTTTGACGAAGTGAGACAGAGCAAAGCTCAGCTCAGCAGAGTCACATTGAAGGACGTCCTCGTTAATATCCACTGGATTGGCTACAGGAGAAGACACCATAAAATAGAGCCAGTGTGGAGTAAAGTGTGTCATAATAGAACCAATCAACGGGTCAGTGGAAGCTACATTCTAGAGTAAAGCAGGTATAGTTGAAGAACTGAGGCTCACATTCTTTCAGTTGCTTGTTTCTCTGTTGGACCCAGCTCTTCCAGGCTTTAACCCCATACAGGTGGTTCACTTTGGTGGCGGCCGCGGTCACCGCCGCACTGCGATCTGACGGGACGGTTCGCCTTCGTCCCTGGATGAATAGAAATACAATGAGAACTGGGTGCTGTCAGGTGTGGCTGACACAGTTGAAAGATTGATTGTGAGCAGAAAATCCACTGCTAGGCCCAAAGTGAGCATATTTTTTGGTTATATAAATACATGTAATATTCAAGAACATCATGACATCTGATGGTGGTAAAAGGATTTCTGGAGCTGTGACTTTAAATGTAACATTTACAGATTCCTACAGCGATCGAAGCTGTCTGAGGTCAGTAGAGTAAAAGGTTTTAAATCAGAAGTTGATAAAATTAATCCGAGGTTGTCCAGAGACTGCTCATCTATCACGAGTCCTACCCGCTTCCGGCCAGAGAAACCCTCTCTGGGTCTCTTCACTCCTCGCCGTGGAGCAGCTGTTTTTTTATCCAAAGATTCTGCAAAAACACACATAAAGGACCTGTGAATGAGAGTCAATGTGTGTACGTGTGTGATGTTGAACATTTTTTTGGGTGTTTATCCTTAGCAAGCAAGTGTGTAATATTTTTTGAATGTTGGCATTCAGAAAAATAACAAATTCATTCAAGGGTTCACTTTAAGTCCCATGACATCTCACCAGACGGGAAGTCGGTCTCCAGGTCCATCATTGGAGACGAGGGAGGTTGATCCTCGACGCTGGTGGTTGGGGGGTCTTTCTTGCTCTTCTCTGGCTGCGCAGTGAGTGGGGGAACAGGTGATGACATGTTCTTCTCTGAACTCACAGGTAGTGACAGGTGGCCTGCTTTTTGAGTCTTCGCATCCACGCGGACGATAGGAATGACCAAGTTTGACCTAAAGTCTCCACTGAAGGTAATGCTCTGGTCTGTAACACATGTACAAAAAAACTGAAATGAGGTAAAATTTGGGTACCAATACTGACTAAATATATTATTTAACAAAAATATCGTACAAGGCTTTATAGGACTTTAATATTTAAGAATCAGGATTAAAAGAAAGGCATCACCTGCACTAGAAACGGGCTTATCCTTTTGTTTTTCTTCTTTCACAGCCAAAGGCTCTGACTGGACTGCTGCATCTTTCATGTCCTTGTTCTGTGGCGGTACAATCACAGGCACTGGAACCTGTGGAAAACAGGAGAAAAGAGTTAACACTTGATTTGCTGCAGCAAATTCTCAATGCAAAGTACATTAATCACTCGGACTTGATAGAATTTTGAATGTGACAGGACGTACAGGCAAGGGCACAGCCATCGGAACAGGTGTGTGCTGGGAGTACATGTTCATAGGCACTGGGATGAAGACTGGTACTGGGACTGGCACCATTAACACCTTGACTTTCTCCTCTACTGCCGAGGAGCTGTCTGAGGGCAGAGACACAGCTGGAGGATGGAGGAGAGATCATAAAGAAGAGAAAGAGAGAGAAGGCCAAGAAGATGAATAAATAATAAACAGATACGGTCACACAGGAAGATGATCAACAGTTTTTCCTTTTTCTGAGCTGAAAATATTGATTTGCAAATGATTTAAAAAAGGAGAAAAATGAATTACGGTAAACTAAAGTAGGGATAGTTAAAGATGAAAATAAAATTACTATATACAGTCACAGCTGCATTTTTCCAGAACAAATAAATGTCTAAGTTACCAAAAAGCAACATGCAGCTTCTTGGTGAGACTTAAATGAGACAAAAATCTTTTTTTGAGGGCAAAAAAGGTTTTTCATTTTCATAAAATAACTCATGAACACTTTGTTAAGGGAGTGCAATATACTTAAGTGTGTCTTGTTTATTAAAACTGAAATGTCCTAAAACATACTTTTAAAAGACCTCCACACATATTTATCATTAATCACCTCTATCTCGTGTGTGTAATACTGTTAATCCGTCATTCTCAAAACAAAGAAAAAACAATTTCCTACAGATCCCCTTAATTTATCTTTGGAAACATTTCTTCCATTGTGCTACTTCTGGTTTTGTACATTTTTTACACATGCAGTATACCTGACCCACCTTTCAGACAGTAAATGAGTGTTTATTAAAAACAGAATCCTTTTAATTCTGCTGATGGGTTGACACAGGATTTCTACAGCTATTTAGGGGCAGTTCCAGAAGGTTTTAAAAGTATTTTAAGGTACCTAAACAAAGAATTTCCAAACTCTTGCACACTTGTCATCAGAGCTAATTTGTTATTTTAAATGTAACTGTGTGAATTCCTTTAAACACAACTCAGTAAATGTATATTTTCACTTTGCTTATTTACCAGCTTTTTATATGAATGATTGACTTCTAATTATCTAGAGTAAGGAATAAACGGAAGTTTATGTAGTTTTAGTGGGTCAACAACACAGGGGACAAAAACAAATGATCTCAAATAATAGGTTTTTGGTTTACATGAGTGACTGTGTAGATAAATTACTAATTACGCGGGGATTCAAGCCTTTTTCAAGGAATATATTAAAATTCAAGCATATTTCCAAACCTTACAAAATCCCCCAGAACACTTCATTACACTTTTTCCCAAATGGTCAGGACTTTGTACAGACCCTGATAACAACAATGTGTCTCTGATGAAATGAGAGAATAGTTTTAGATGCCAACAAACTTGTTTTCACTGACGTCTGCTGTGTCAGTCATTTTTCAAAGTTTACACAGGTACCGTGCTTATTGGAAAATGTCATGGGGCCTCCTGCATGCTGGTCGTGTTCCTGAGGCTGGCAGCAAAACAATTTCTCAGTGTTAACACCTCTGTCATGAAAGCGTCTCAGTCCGTGAAAATCTTTTCCAACAATGTCTTTTTTAAAACACCTTTGCTTGCATTTCTGTCCTATCAGGTATTTCTCTGCAAAGCTTACTTTTCTCCTATCCTGTTTTCTTGGGGCTTGTCTTTTATTCTTCTGGCGTTTCTGTCTTGGACACAGCTTTTGCAGCTGATTGACTGCAGCCTTTTATAACACAGGAACAACTTACGCATGACAGTTTTGTTTAGACTCATATCTCCGACCATCACATTTGTTTGTGTGTCAGCCATGGTTGTTGTTTTTTAACATTCAAATGGTACTGAGACGTGTAGATTCTCTGTTCATGTTAAATGATGTAATATATATTTTGTTACTCATTTATCATGACACCGAGGGAGGCCAAATCTGAGGAGCAACAAAAGCACACAAACCAAACTTTACTGTCCAATTAGATTTATTTGACTTTTGAACTGATTTAATATTCTTCCAAAACAAAAAGCTGTAATCCAACATCATTTTACAATGTGAACCATTTTCATGTAATTCTCAAAATAAGGACAAAATGAAAACATGCAGTTACAGCATAGAGGACAAAACTTAGAACGGACAGCAGGTTGTAAAAGAAGTGAGACGTAAACAGCAGTAACATAACACAGGGCTGGTTTCATTTCAACTCAAACATCAACCAAAGGCAAATCAGACTCACTCTGACAGCAGATGGATGAACTGAAGTAAACCTGCATCAGTACTGAGGTTAAAGAATTATACATAACATACTCATAACAAACATTTAAGTGTAGTGTAACAATAGAAATGAGTCAAATGAGCATCCAAAAGAACTTTTTTTTTTTCACTCATACAGATAAAAAATTCAAGTGATTTCAGATTTTTAGCCTCATGAACACCCAACACTGTAGGTGTCTGTCAAGTGACATGTGGGGCACCAGACCGAGAGTAACTGGGAGAGAACGTTAATCCCTTAGTTTGGTCAACTCGTTTACTAGTTAACAAGTCAAAGAGTGAACCAGAATCAAACGACCTTCACCTACAATTTTTCATTTATGACAACTGGCCCCCCGCTTGTCATTTCTCAATAAGATAATCTAGTGTGGTGCCCTGTCTAAACAGTAATATAGTTATATTTATATCTCCTTGTAGTCACTGTTTGACAAGGAATTACAATAACACAAAGAAGTACTTAATACTAACTCAGTATTCAAGTATTTCAGTCAAAGTAGAAGCACATTGTGGTGCCCCGTGTACAGCGGCCCTTTGCTGCATGTCCTTCCCTCTCTCTCTCTCTTTCCCCCAGTTCCTATCCAGTCCTTCAGCTCTCCCATTAATAAAACACATTTAGCAGCACAGATACATGACACCAGCTCTATGGACCCACCCAGTTGGATTTTGGCATGTTTACACTCTTGTTATGAAGTTGAGGTAAAACTTTAAAGTTGGGAGTAGACCAAAACGCCGTCCCCTTCATCAGAAACCTGTCGTGGACCAATGAACTCTGACATACGTTTCCACTGGCTGAATCTGGGCAAGCATGTGGGCCCGACTGAGGTTACTGCTAGTGACACAGCGAATGACTTTTCAGCCTGTAACATAAAGTGATACTACATTATTTGAAGATTATTTGTGTGTGCCATTAGGTGAGCTTGTCAAAGATCCCATGAGGAATACTTTGGCAGCATCGTCCTTTTACACAGTATGAAACAATGGATTCATACATGTGAAGAGATTTGACAAATGTACCTAGACTGGGATCAGCTTTAATGACATGATAATATATTGTAAAACAGCTTAATAAGGTAAAACTGTTTACCTTAAAATGTTGCAGTTCAGCCCGAAGGTCAGTGAAGCACTTAAGAGGTGTCTCAAACTTTTCTTTATTATGGGTCAGTCGGTTACAGACACAATACTCCACACACAAAATAGCCTTTATGGCAAGAAGAGACATATCTGTTGTGCAGGATGGGTCATAAATACTATTTTCAGTTCATTTAAGAAAACCCCTCTCCTCTGAGTGCATAATTTCACTGCCCTTCTGTTTACAGTCAATATTGGTTTGAGTTCAACTTAAACAGACAACCACAAAAAGGAAGTTTAAGTCACTAAAGTAGTGTAGGTGTGAACACCACCAGGTAACGCTGCAGTTGTTTAATCTTTGTCCAGGTTGACGGCAGAAGACAACTTCTTGTGTCGGCAGATCAGGAAGCTGCGGAGAGAAAAACTTGGGTGACACACTCGACCCTCGAAAGAAGTCAGTTGAATTTACTTGGAAGCAGTGATCACAATTTTCCACACGCTGCACACAAACACAGAATAGTGGGTATAAAGTATCTACTAGGGATGTAACGGTATCAAAAACTCAGTGTGATAATACTTCGGCGTCAGGTCCGTAGTGCAGTACTTAAAAAAAAAAAAAAAGACAAATCAAGACTTAGAAAAAATGCTGCTTATTCATATCCATTTTTTAAAAAATTGTTTTTCATTTAAATCACTTTGTTTCCTTTCTAAGCATGTGCAAGTAATTTTCATATGAGTTGTCTTTGGCAAAGAAGAAAATGAAACATTGAACAATGATTTACAAATGACCCAGCTCATATCCTGTGCTCTTTTCTCCTACAATCATAAGTGTCTTCTTTGACTGACAGTCATTTTCTACCAGCAACGTCTTTTTGGACGTTTTTGACCTAAACAAGCATTTTTCTTTGTTTCCTTCCTCCTCCATGAGCTGACTAAGTGTGTTTGCCTGCTGAGACGATGAGTTTCCACACATAGTTCAGCAGGTCTCTCGCTAGCAGATTTTTTTTCTTTCTCTTCACAGCTGTGCACTGCCACTAAAGAGAAAGTGAAACTAACCTCTGGTTGGCTCATTCCTTTATTTATTTAACATATCTGAATTTAGCTTGACACTAAAGTTTGAGAGAACGGTTCATACATGCAATCTCTTTCACTGCAACCTGCCTCTGTCTTGTTCAAAAGTGTTTATTCAGATTGTTTTCCCTCAGTGTGTGATGAGGAAAGATCAGCAATGGTTGATGGTCCCTGTGGTCCCCAGTTTCCTCCACTCTGCTTCACTCTGGCTAAAACAAAACTGCACTTTTTGCCTGGAAGACCTATGGTTTGATACCGCCACATGTCCACAGCAGTACTGTGACGCTTTTGCTGTGGCGATATTGCAAAATTAACAATACTGTTACATCTCTCAGTAGACTTGGAAAAGCCATTCAATACTTTTTTGTTTGAGCAGTGACTTTGCAGTTTGTTTAAGCTGAAAGAGTACAACTACACTTTTGCAGCTTTCCACATCTCTCTAAAGTCACAGGGTATTGGGACAGAAACACATTTTTTTTTAGCTCTGTGCTTCAGTACATTAACTTGAAATAAAAAAACAACTATGACTTCAAAGTGTTGTCTCTCAGGTTTAATTGCCCTACAGTTTGGGAGCGTCAGAGAGAATTTGATAGGTTTAAACTTAAATAAGTAAGTAATGTAAACTAGAGTTGAAAAGTTGAAGTCATTTTAACTTTTATGCGCGACCAAAAACTTCCAGAAAAACACGTCACGCAGCAGCAGGAGAGGAGCACAGACAGGTGCACTATGCCAGAGGAAAGCAATGGTTTTGCAGGTGACGTTTCTCTAGCAACTCTTCTTAGTGTGGTCTCCCCTTAATATGGCAGTGGTGGCCTAATGGTTAGAAAAGCAAGTGTAAATGAAGTTTCTCAAAGTTGAGCTAACACATAAAGCGATTGAGAGTCAAATTACTCCTGCATGTACACACCTCAATCAAACCCGGACTGGCCTAAGCAATCTGCATGTGATCGATAGTCCCCGCAGCGTCTTTGACCGGGTACTTGAACTGTATTAATTCATAGAGGAAAGCCAGTACAAAACACAAAGATCCAGTAAGCACGTGGGAAAGCGTGCATCTGATTTGTACCAAAAGTAAAGATTAAATATGAAGTGTACAGCGCTGTAAAGTTGCCCGTGTTTTCACCGTTCGACATGGATTCTGCTAGCCGCTTGCTAACTTGTTTGTAGTTTGCGTAGCTAACAGGAAGAAGGTCCAGCAGCAACAAGCTGAAGTTGCATATCGTTGCCTACCGTAGCGGAGTCCGACAATAAATCAGTCGTCCTATGGTGCTTGTATACTGGAGCAAGGACAGTAGTACAATTAAATGACCGAATCGACTTAACTGTTCATGTAAACGGACTGAATGATCAAGTTATAACACTCCTAATCTGGCAACTACAATGTTAAAAAATAAAGATTGAATTTAAAAAAAGGCTAATTTTCTCTTCAGCCAGTAATACATATAAATGAAACACATACCCCCTTATCCAGCATTGTTCAGAGCCACAGTGTTATTGGAATACTGTGCTTAACATTGAGCTGAACATCAGCACTCAAAACATGTTGACACTGTTTGATTTTAAAGTTAATGTCACAGAGAACAACCAAACAATGAGAACATATAAGTGGCGTAATGACGCTGGAGTGCACTTCATTTTCAAAGAAAAATATAAATGGCAAAAGTTTTTGTTTTTATGTATTAACTATAAAATATATAATGTTTTATAGTGAAGATACTGTATGTTAATATCTAAGATGCTATCTCTGTTCCAGGGACCGGTTTGGTGACTCCGAGGGGGAGTCACTAGCCATCTCCCCCCAGCAGGGCTCTGGGGAGGCCAGCTGGCCTCCTGACCGACTGGAGGACTCAGACAACCAGAGGAACGTCAGGCGAACTGGCCAAACCTCCGTCCATATTCCTCCAGTGACCGTCACCTCTCCGCCTGGAGAGACCACCCTCATACAACGTCAGTGTCTGCTGTGGTCTACATGTTGCACACATAACATGGTCTAGATTACTGCAAGGCAGAAATTACATGTTAGGTCTTGTGTTGTGGCAACCTGCAATGGCCTGGGCCCAGACCAGAGACTCCGCCCATTTCACTGAGTGGACATGATTCTCTTTGTGCTCTCGATTGAAAAAGTGATAATCCAATGAACGCCATAAGTGGGGAGCCACAGGCGGGACCAAGCTGTCTGTTGAGAAATGTCTGACATTTCAACTGACAAAGCGTTACGCGTTACGTCTGGTTCACACATACCGCGTGAGCAGCGCATGTGCGTGGCCATACCGAACTGCATGTGTCTGTTCACACATAGTGCGTCTCTGCAGCTCCAGCGCGGCACCACAGCCCTGCTGTGTTTTTACACAACTTTCCCTTTGATAAACAGGCGAGGCCTACCATAATCATATTTGAAACCCTCAAACATACTGATTTCAGAACAAAATAAATTGTCGGAAAATAGGTCATAAAGGCAGATGAAAGGGGTTTAGTTTGGTTTGTATTTGCAAGGGCTTTTAATGTGAAAGCATACCGTAAGTGGTATTCATGTCTGTAAACAAGGATAAACGCTTTTATTGTAGTGCCATCCAAGTCATGGTAAAAGTAGGTGAGACTCCGAATGTCTAGATGACGCACACGCAGCAGCCGCCACGCAGGAGTCACGCTGCTCAGGCCGGCAGTGTGACTTCTCTAACTTGTTTCTATGGACACTGAAATGAACACCAAGGTGTAAGGTGCTGCTCACAAAGTATGTGTGAACCAGCTGTTACAGGACCAAAAACAGTAATGTGGTTGTATTTGGTGTGTGGAGTTTAAAATATGCCAAAAAGTACCCGCAACACATCTGTTTAAACTGCTGCTCCTTCGTGGCAGACAGCGTCTGTCCCGGTCTGTCGTTGGCAGCGAGAAGCAGGAAGTATCTCTGCAGGTCCTGCTGTCTGCTCACGGGGATAATGTGATGTGATTTAAAGCAAAGAAACTTCCGTCTTTTTCCATGATGCGTGGTGGGTCAGAACCTCAATTACAACACAATATTACAACATCTGTGTGATTGTTTAACAGCTTGTGGAAACATTTTTGGCCTTCGGTTGTCTCACTTAGCCAGATTCTTTCCACACACTCCTCAGTAGATGAAATGACCCCTGGCAATGTAACGACTGTTTGCTTGGATTAAATTTGAAAAGGCAACGACCAATGAGGAGGGGTTAGTGAAAGTCTAAACTCCTCCCTCTGAGAATCGCTAAAAGTGGAGGCAATGCCAGACCAAGAGAATCAAGTCCAC
>JAPZDX010000007.1:21255679-21267068 GCA_029783625.1 Naso annulatus | reverse complement strand
CATTTTGATGTATAACCTGATTAAACAGTTTAATAGTGGTTGAAAAATGACACCATTCGCTGTTAAAGTGGTCTCCAATAAGCCTTGTTTTATCATGATATTTTCTTTGCCACCGGGATGAGGGTTTTGCAGAAAAATGAAAAATCAGTGATGCTCTCTGTCCTCCCTGTCCTAATTATTCGCTGGTCTTTGCTGCGCTTCTTAGCGACAGGTGACGTCGGTATGAGCTGATTAGCTCACCGTGCTCTGACTCGCCTCTGCCAACAGCAGAGTGTCTGCAAGCCACACCGTCAGTCGGCTTGAGCTGAGATGGAACACTTTACTCCACTGTGACTTTCCCCTGTAACTGTCATAGTACAAACTGGACTTAAAAGAGAGAGCGACAACAAACAAAGTGAAGCATGATATTAGTGTTGTCAAAAAGTGTTGTAAATACTGATACATGTCAATACTAAATATTCATAATTATTTCAATACTTCAATACTCATTCTTCCCAGTAGTGATAATCCAGTACTGCATGTGTTTTTTTTGCTCTCCTCTCCAACAGCAGGTTGTATATATATATATATATATATATACACATATAGCACTGCTGTAGTGCCTACATAGCCCCACTTCCACCAGAAGTAAAATAGCTTAGATGCTGTTGTTCTTAACACAAGCCATGTTATATTTATCTTTTGATAAAAATCTGAAATTCTATGCCCCCAAAGTTGTGTGTGCACTTTTCCCTGTGGTATCAAGTATGGTAGTTAAATATCAATATTATTCAAGATACTGTATCAAAATCAGAAATTCCGGTATCTAGACAACATTAGTCCATGTAATGTTAAAAAAAATGAACTGTTACCTGATTCACATTGCTTGTTTTACCCAACCCGAGTATTAAGTATAGGGCAACTATCATACATGATTAAGAAAGACAACTGATCGTTTCAGCTGCACTTATATTAACATATTACTGTAGGATTTAGTGCAATTTTCTTTGTAGGGATTTGAAAGCTGCCCTTTAGTTAGTTGAGAAATTATGTTATTTGTCTCTTGCACAAAGGGTTGTTTCAGTAAAGAACAACTGAAATGTCTTCTGCATTGCAGCCCTTCTTAACGCAGCTTTGTTTGTTTAATCTATTTGAATTGCTCATATTTTTAAGTGCCTTTTTTCTGATTTCTTTTCTTATCACTTAACATTTTTCTCTGTCCCTGCAGGTAACGGCATTGCGGCGCTTCACTCAGTCCCTACTGCCATCTTCTGTGTCCTCCACTGCTTGCAGCCCCGGGAGTGCCTTCCAGAGAAGTACGGTGGCCTGGAGAGGACAATAGCATACAGCCTAGCCCTGGGAGGGGACACGGACACCATAGCCTGCATGGCAGGGGCCATTGCTGGGGCCCACTATGGCATCGAGGCTATTCCTCAGTCGTGGATAAAGTGCTGCGAAGGGGCTGAGGACGCAGACATGAATGCAGAGAGGCTTCACATGCTGTACCACCGGTTGCCACAAGGAGGCGGGAGTGGGACAGGGGAGCAGAGCTGTAGCGACGCATCTGAAAGCCAATCAATCGCTTCTAACGGGACAGAGAAGAAAACAGAAGCTGAGTGATTCTGAAACTGGAGTTTGACAAACGGACTCTTGAACAAACACATACACGCAAAGTACATACTAACACTTCAAGCTTACCCTCACGTTTACAGCCTGTATTGGCTGATTGGGGTGAACTATTTAAACATTATCTCTATGGCAACGTTGTTTTACAATCAAAACAGATCATTTTATTTCCTCTTCCTAACTGGATCAGCAGGTATTAAGAACCCCGGGCTTCGCGAAAAAAGAGACAAAATAATTTAAAAAGACCCCATTTGTTTTGTAACAGCATTGTGGTGCTGAACAAAGAAAACATAAAAACTGTGACCAGACAGACTAGATTGACTGTATGGCTGTTATATAGAAATTCAGTCTGTGTATGCATACACAGCACATTATACACAAACGCCTCTCTCTTTCCCTGCGCTCTCCAGATTTGTGTTGAAAAGCCTCTTGTTATGTGAAAGTTGCACTATGAATTGGCCATGTGTTGTTTCATCCGTTTAGTGGATAAAAACTATTTAATAAACTTTTTTTCAAATTCACAGTGTGTATGAGTGTTTATTTTGAACTCAAGACCCATAGAGACAATTTTCTCTTGATGCATAGTTGTTAATAAATCATTTTATTAAGATTATAAATCACAAACAAGTCTTTAACACGTTCATACATGGTTTTTAAATCAGTAAGCAGTTTCATGACAAAGGATGCTGCAGTTTTTGTGATTTTTTTGGTTTCATACACTGTGGAGCTGAAATGTTTCAGATTTCCTCCCTGATTTATTCAAGTTTAAAAATGCACAGCTTACATTAAAAGATACTAACAAATTCTTTAATTTTGTTTGTTTTGGAACATTTTGTAAATGAACATTCATAATAATATGTGATGGGTGGTTGATAGGAGGCCTGGATAGGAGGTGGAAGGAAATGAGTTGTACAGCTCTTATTAAATGCAAGTGCAGTTTAACTCTGAGTGCTTATGTAGACAGTTTGAAGCTGCTCACTTTTGTGGTGTTAATCTTTTAGGTAAATGAAAACTGGGTATCACTTTATTTGAATAGCCCATCTGCAGATAATTTATAGAGTATTTTCAACTTTTCAGCAGCATATTAGTTGACATTTAACAATAAAACTGTTTCACCTAATCCTAACTGTCAGGGTAAGACAAGGTACTTTATTGGTCACATATAAAGTGTACAGTGAGATTTGGTCTCTGCATTTAATCCAATCCTGAGGAGCAGTGGGCAGCCACAGTGCAGCGCCTGGAGACCAACTTCTGGGCCAATACCTCGATCAAGAATACTGACTGAAGATAGACCTCCATACATGTTACTGATGCTGGGGGAAACCGGAGCACTTGAAGGAAACCCACACAAACACAGAGAAAACATGCAAACGCCACATAGAAAGGCCCCGTCCCAGCTGCAAATCGTGCCTAGGACCTTCTTGCTATGAGGCAATAGTCCTAACCACTGATCCACCGTGCCGACCAAGGTATGCCTGCAACTGTACCCCTGCATTTCACTACCCATACTACCTTACTATTTAGTATGCCAGAAAAGAAGTACCGGGATGTTCTACTACAACTGGTCATATTTTGCAGTATGCAAGCCAGCATGCTTTTCTGGCAATTCTGACCCACAATCCTCTGCGCAGCGTAAAACATGTCACATATGTCATGCTGTGTTGCTCAGATATAAACAAAGCTGAGACAGATGACAATGACAAGCGCTGCAACGACAGATGACAGTACATTTAAGTATTAGCATTTTATAAGTTTTTTGACTCCTATGTACAATTAGTATAATAATATACTATTGCACAAAGCCAGGTGACTGAGTAAGTGCAAATGGTAAGTTACATTTGAATGCATATTATCCTGGAATGGCTTAGAAAGTTCAAGGCGCATTATCATGGCGGAGTAGTATGTCCCTATTGTATGCATACTGCATGCAGCAGTATGTACCGTGTGAGGGCAGCTGCAGTACGTACCACAAGTAAAAAGCAAAAGTATACGATCCGAAATGCAACCCTACATTTCATTGATCTTTGTTGAACATTCTGAAAACATTCGGAATAAGATTCAGAAAACAGTCTGATAACATTAGGTAATATTTAACAATGTATGTACAAATATTCAACAAACAACCATGACAACAATGTCATCAACAACTGACATGTTGTTGAAATGTTTCCAAGAAAACTGACAACATTTGCCTTTGTGCAGGCGTCTCAAGTGCTCACCCACAGATGTCTTCTTAAAGCATCTTGAAGAAAAATGATGCTTATTTCAAAGATGGCAGAGAGATGACTGCACAAAGATAAAGTTTCTCAGAAATTGCTGACATGCAAATGTCAATTTCCTGAGACAGAAACAATACCAAAGTTGCTGCATGTGCATGCAATGAAAGCTGTATATCTCATCTTCTTAGCTATGAACATATCAGTCTGCCCTCGTATAATATAAAATTCCCATGAACAGGAATCTTTGGCTGGCGCTGTTGCACAAGCAAAAGAAGATTTTTAAAAAAGTCACAGTTTAACTTTCGGCAACCAAGTGGCACTTAAAAAAGATTTACTTTTAAATCATTTACCTTAAACGGGGACCAAAAGAGCAGTACTAAATATACCTGTGCAATGCTTTATGAAGCTTCTTTTTACAGGCAGTTTGTGGTTACCTGCACCTTCATGTAAATTTTAAATCTCTTTGTGAACAGTTCTGCAGTAGAGAATGGGGATGTGATAATGAGACAGAGCCGGCCCAAAGTGTGGGCGAACTAAGCGCCTGCTTATGGCCCTTGACCAGCAGGGGAACCCCAAGAGCACCTTGTTTTTATTATTAATCTTTTTATTTTTTTGATAACAATAATATGTTATCATGCAAAAGACCTACACCACGTTCAGTGTACCAGTTTGTACTGGATCACTAAATATTAAAGTAAGAATCAATACCAGACCACTTTCATAACTGAATTCGCTACCGTTTAAGATTGAAAACCACAGAAGGATAAAAACTTGCCAGGCTGACATTGGTGTGATATAAGCAACACAGCTATAACTGTGCAGAATTAGGGGAAGCTGCTTACTTTGCCAAATAGTAATTGAGGGATTACCTGCTCTCCAAGTTTGCAAAACTATTAGCTGCTTCCATGTCCACTCCTTAATCCTGTGTGCCCCTGTGGATGAAAATCTAGCTACAACACCAGGTGATCACTGCTAGTTAATAAAATCTCTAATATCTATAATAATAGCTAATAAAATAGATTAATAATTTACAGTAGGTGTGCAAATGACCAACAGACAATGGTCATTAGTATCGGCAGAGGTTGAGGGCCCCAAAATAAAATTTTGTTCAGGCCCCCATAAAGGCTTGAGCCAGCCCCCGTGTCTATTAAATGAAAACACTGGAATGTTTCATGAGTGACACAGCCAAAATGCAGAAAGTGAAAAAAACTGGATTAATTTTTTTTTTTTTTTTTTTTTTTTTTTTAAAAATATGTCTAAATCACAGGTTTTTCTCAGCTGGGGCGACCTCCAGAAACAGCTGCAGGTACAATGTTAGCTTGGTCAGGAGTCCTGGGCAGAGCTTGTAATGAATAAAGGGTACGTAGATTATAGCTCCACTTAAGATAAATAAAGACACATATAGGTATTCAATCTGAGGACTGTCTACGATGGGTGCCAGCACGAGGAATATCGCCACAATGAGGACCAGTATCGGGAGGATAATGGGGACCTGAGGACAGAAGAAGAGACAGACATAAGACGATTCTTATCCTCTCTTTAAAAAAAAAAAAAAAAAAAAGACAAGTGTGTTTACATAATGATGTGTTTTGAGTGCCAGTGTGTGACACTTACGCTGTAAGGCCTGGGCAGGTCTGGCTTCTTAACCTTCAGATAGATAAGTCCAGACAGAGTAATGGCATAGAAAAACCAGGCAGTGAAACTGACAACAACAAAAAAGAGGAATGTCAGACAAAGACAAAGTGCTTGTACATTTTTTAAGTATTTAACAAGAAATGCCAACGTTAAATATAAGCAAAACGGAGTTGGCTTTCACCTGAAGTAGTTGACAATACTCTGGAAGTCTCCAGGGATCAGCACCACCAGAGAGACAAAAGTGGTGAAGATCAGGGCGGGAGACGGAGTCAGTCTGCGGACATGAGCCATGGCCAGAATATCGGGCTACAAAACAAACAAAATTCTGGGTAAAAAATTTGCAATAACCATCTTTAATGAAACATTTATTCTCAAGATAGAGAGATTCTCACCAAGTGTCCTTCTCTGGCAGCAACGAAGCACACGCGGCCACCACTGAAGAACGTCCCATTCAGTGAACCGAAAGCAGACAGTGCTGCAGCCACGGACATGATCCAGCCCCAGCTCCCTAACACCTTATTCCTGGTGAAACAGGGAAGTTCTCAGAAAAGCAGCTTCAGCAACATATCCAACTTTCAAAAGCCATTCGCTACGAGTAGAAAGTATATCATTGGGCAGATCTGCTGTTCAAAACGCTGTTAGCGGGCTCTCTAAACTCAGATTTTTTTTACCTAATTATCTGACTTTCAACAGAAAGTTTCATTCTGCAATAATCAATATATTGTAAGATAGTTATATCTAATGATACATTGTGATATCTGTCTAATTCAACAACACAAATTTCACACATTAAACACATAATTACAAAACTTCTGTTTGTTCCACTGATGTTGTCAAAGCTGAAGTTGGTCGAAACTTTAGACCAGAAAGTGGCTGATGCATCTCTCCGTTTTAAATTCTGTTCACTGCTGTCCGTCATTATCCCGCTGTCAACTTCTTTTTCGGCAAATTAATTATTCGTTCACGTTACCCACATTCACGTCAAATGTGCCACCACAAGGAGAAATGAAGAAGTAATGCTGGTGAATCAAACTGGCAGGGAAAACTGTTTACAGCAACATATTTCTTTTAACTAAAATATTGATATCTGATGCTACAGATTCGATAATCATATCTCAAAAGTCAGGATGGTGATATGTTGCCGTATCAATATTTTGTCCCACCCCTATTCAACAGTATACATGCTTCAGAAATTTTAAATTTTAAAATAAATGCATTATGAGCTCTGTTGATGTGCTTTCCTTCAGATTTCCGACAGAAGTAATTCATAATAACCGAAGTCTTGTCAGATAAAAGGTAAACTTTGCAAATTTTACACCTCAGTCCTTTTATAAATCTTAAGGAGTACTACTGCAAATGTGCTTTTTGTGCCCTTAGAGAAAGCTGTATGAAGTCTCATAATTTTCCTTCCAGCACTGGTTGTTTTTTCAGGCTGAAGGCTACAAGTTTGAAAATAAAAAAAGGTTAAAAAAAAAACCCAAACAAACTAGATGTGTAGAGTTAGAAAGACGTGAGCCTCTCTAGACCTCTGCAGCCGGCCCCTCACCTCAGCTTGAAATTAGTGTATTGAGGCTTCATTAGAGGCTCTGAGCCAGAGGTGGGAGAAAGTCATTGTTGTGCAAGTCACAAGTTCAGTCTCAAGTCTTTGCTCTCAAGTCCCAAGTCAAGCCCCAAGTAAAGACGGGCAAGTCCTGAGTCAAGTCCAAAGTCCAAAGTGGTTTCTTGGTGCTAACATTAGTAAATTCATACAGTGAAGGGAAATTTATTGATTTGTTGCACACTTTTACAACAACATACATTTAAATCTCAAGTACTTTCAAGTCAAAAGGCTGAAGTCCAAGTGAAGCCACGAGTCATTGGCGTTAGAGTCCAAGTCGAGTTGTCGTCTTTTATGATACTGTCAAGTCAAATCTGAAGTCATCAAATTTGTGACTTGAGTCCACACCACCTATGGGCATAACGCACCTGCACCTCAGACCAGTTGCATTGTGTGTAATGTAGGCACCAGGTTTTGACAAGGAGGAGAAATGTGTGGAATAAAAAAAGATGACATCTCCGGTTCTGCGACATCATTTCCGATCTGTTCCTCAATCTGGGACATCAACATCTGGTGCCATCTTACCCCCAGGTCACCGCCACTGCGCTGGAGGTCATAAGCTCTCTCGGTGTCATCACTGCCAGGTAGCTCACGTTCACCATCACGTATAAGCCAGTCACCAGAGAAATGGCGATGATAACAGCCCTGGGAAGATTTACCTGGAAAAGAAAGGCGACATAATTTTTTTTAGGTCCTGGTCAATATGTCTCTTATTTAATGCATATGAGCTGTTACCATCAGGCAGACGGTTTAAGGTGTTATTCCTCCGAACCAACAGGGCTCGCAGATCATTTGTGCTGACCAGTATTTTCCACCAGAAAGAAGAGAAGAAAAGGAAGACCAAAGACTACTTGGAGGCGTACAGTTGAGAAAGGAAGAAACGAGGTAGGATGGAAATCATGGACTGAAGAGCAGACTGTAGTAGCTGACAGGGCAAACTGGAAGCGCTCTGTGAAGGCCTTAAACACCACGAGGCACAAAGTGGATGTCGATAGGTAGGTCTGCGTGTGAGTAGGCTGCAGCACTTTGATGCGTCTTTGGTCGATGTTAATTGTTGGTGCTATTGATGCTTGTTGTAGGTGCTGTCGATGTTACTTAAAAGTTTGTTTATCTGACGATTGCTGTATCATGTGCGTTGAATTTCCAAAAGGACTAATAAATACTTCTACCCAAATATATCTGTCTAACATGTGACCATCTGGAGCTGATGGACACTTAGGCTATAGGTTGAAAACGTGATCTCACACTGACACTGTTTCTACGCTTTCCCCACCACAATCTTAAAAATTTTAACCCAAACTTTGTGCAAACATTTCCCAATGAAGTTGGAAAGCTAATGAGTGGTTGAAATGCAACACAGTAAAATACAAACAAAGGTAGCAAGAAGATTTTGCCTCAAAAAAGTTGTTGGACGAGCTCAAAATAAAACGTTCAGGTCGGCTATGAAGTGAAGTTTCTATACTTTTTCATTTTATGTAGTGTTGAAGAAAAGTGTGGAAAAAAGCACTGGCCTCCAAAGCCTTACGAGAGCTTATAGCACGAAATTTTCAGTGAGCAAAAATGTCTACAGATAGCATCAAACTGTCTTGTGATGGCTGAATGAATATCAATTGAAAAACAAAATACTAACTTAGTCAACAGTGCAAGAGATCAAGTTTGAAAAGCAGCAAAAGCGGTTTACAAAAACCATAATAAGGTTCTAAAACCTTTTAAAGTATCAGGACAAACACAACTGTTGCAGTTCTCCCAACAAAGCTGAAGCTGTTGAATCTGTCAGTATTATCATGCAAGAGTTTTAACCTTTGCCAATAACTTAAAAAATATTTTTATTTTAGGGATCAAATTCCCACAGCAACAGTCTACCAAACAATAAATCAGTCAGTACATTAATGCGCATTGAGCTAAAGATAGAGGTTAGTAAATAAGTTTCTTCATGGAGTTTTACTTGTTAAAGTTAAAGTAAAATGTATGGAACCCTGGTTGTTTGTTTTTTTTTAATCCATTTTTAATTTTTTGACATTCATTCACAACTTACATTAAAAAAAAAGTAGCAAATAATATTAGAATAATTTATCTGAACTAGTTTTAAAAAATTCTTGACGCTTAAAAAAAAGCTTGACGCCTTCACATTTTATACTGCCTGCTCACGTGCACATGACAACAACAACGCTGACAGGCACATATGTTTGTCACAGTTATACAGGAGCATAACTGCGGCAATAAAATCCGCTTTGAGTGTCTTTATACAACTTGGCACCTCACAGTTTGAGTCACAGTTTGAGCAGAAACCTTGAAGCATTATGACTGAAGTTCTGAACGAGCATAGATTGATTGGCAAATGGGTTTTAATTCAAAAGGCATTCAAAACTGATGAAAGAGAAGAGGGCATAAAACAGCACGGTTCATGTTAGTAAACTACCTCATTAAGTTTCCAGTTAAATATTGAGACATGTACCCAGCAAAATCTTTAACAAGGAGACATCTTTCCAGTTAGGGACTGCTTGAAAAACACACATAATAATACATTATAGATATAAATTTTCACCTCAGGCTTTTTTAACTCCTCGATGACGGAGTTCAAGTTGTACCAGCCGGCATAAGACCAGAGTCCTTGATAAAAACCCATTCCCAGAGTGCTCAAAGAGACTTGAGTGCCTTTAAATGAATTCTCCACTCTTAAATTTTCCACAATGACACTGCTGCTCTGTGTAACCGCCACAATCCCTCCAATTATGATCACTATCAACGCCACCACCTTGGCCACCCAGAAGACCACTTGGATTCTGACAGCAATCTGGACATTCAAGATGTTGACTAAGCTAACAACCAGTATGCTCACAGCTGCAACACACTTCACTGCTTGCACAGGAGGATCACACTCTCTGTAAAAAAGTGCTAAAATATACTCTGCCAAACTAATTGCCATTGCAGCGATACCAAACGGCTTCACAACCAGGGAAAAAGTGATGGCTGCAAAGAAAGCTGGACATGGACCATAGATCTTCAGTATGTAGATAAAGTCCCCACCAGATTCAGGAATGACTGTCCCAAGCTCTGCATAGCACAGTGCTGCTAACATAGCTACCAGTCCTGAGAGAGCCCAGATCACCAGACTTGCTCCAGGGCTTCCCAAGTAAGCCAACACAAACTGTGGAGACATGAATATACCAGATCCGATCATAGTTCCAGAAACTAGGGCTATACCGCCAATCAACCCAATTTCCCGCTTCATTTTCAGGGCTTCAGGTTCTTTTTCCGCCATGGCTTCACGGATCTGAAACTGAAGGAATGACAATGCTGTTGCTGTATTCACCCGCACAGAGGAGACACAAGACTGCAAAAGTATGTCTATACTTCAAGACTTTATGTGCATATCGGATTGACAAGCAAAAGAGTAACTTGATAAGAGGTAGTAAAAGTGGTCCAAGATAGTTGCCTGAAATATTAACTCTACTGTTTAACACTGATCTAAGGTTAATCTCTTTATGAGAAGAGACAGTGTGTCCTGAGCAGTGGGAATTTCTTGTTAAATAAGTTATACATTGCTCAACAAAATCAATACAAAACTAGAAAAGGCAATAGCAAATGAAATTGCGCGTGACACTGACTTGCCAATGCTGACTTTTTAAATGTTTGTTGAAAAACTGAAGCCAGACTGAAATGCTTGCTTTAAAAGCTGAATAATATCGATGATGCTTAAGTAAAGTGGAAAACTTTGAACTGAAGCTGAATCCAGAGTGTGATATTTGGCTTTGAAAGTTGAATAATGTCATAGTGTATGAAAGATGTGGGATGGTTTATCTAAAAACAACTGCCACAATGGAATTAGCTGAGAAGGTGAGAACAGAAACTAAAGGGCTAAGATCGAATTGTGAATGGCTTTCAAGGATAAAACTCCTGCCATGTATGAAAGATCAACAACTGTCAAAATCTTGAATAGGGTTTCTGGCTTAAAGTTTGAATTAGCTGCCACAAGTTAGAAGACAAGACAGTGAAAACATGAATGATTGACCAATGGCTGAATGTTTGACCTCATTGCCTGCTTTAATGTCTGTAAAGAAGCAGCTGTAATATAGTGAATATATAGAAAAGTTTGAAACAATAAAATAAGTGAATGAGACTGTTAAGCCGAACAAATCTCGTGCTAAAGAAGTGGAACATCAATTTGTCAGTTTGAAACTATCAGTTTGTGATGAAGACTAGAAAATGGTTTAAAAGACTGTGAGGATGTCTGAGTCTGTGTGTGTATCTAACCCTACCACTAAAGGCCCCTTCACACTTAGAACGATAACTATAAAGATAATTATACAAAGATAACCATTGCTCAAGCATT
>JAPZDX010000007.1:21118655-21132577 GCA_029783625.1 Naso annulatus | reverse complement strand
CTTTAAAATCTCTTCTTCCTCCATGTAAAAACCACTTCAGGCACTACAGCATCTTATGAAACCTTACAATCTCTACAACGCCTGAAACCCTCCAGCCTCTTAACCCTCTGCAGCCTCCTCTGCTTCTTCTTCTTCATTATCTAAATCCTCAGCTCTCTTTAACATCTGCAACCTTTCCCTCTTCATCACCCCCTGAAACTTTCTCATCCTCCTCTAGAAACTGTAACCCTCTTTATCCAATCCCTTAACCCTTAAGAATGAAGAAACACCTCAGCTACTTGTTAATGCAACTAATAACAAGCTTAAAGTACCGCCGGATGTTGAGATGGCCTCGTCATTGGTTCAGAGGGTGAGAAGAGGAAGAAAACGATGACTGCGGAGGTGATCGCACTTGTTTGAAAGCATGATAATTGTCGTAGTGCAAACAGTTAAACTGCACCACCAGTACTGGTTCGTTGGCCACGATGGAAATAAATGACCATAATTACATTCAACTGCAAACATCTGTGTACAGATTGGGGAGAGAGAAGAGGGAGAAAAAGCACAACTCCATTAGCGTAATGCGCAGTGAAATTTCAGTCACAGTGCAGAAAGTCGTTAAGTGCTCTCCATCTGTCTTTCTGAGTCGAGGAAAATTTCAGCACATTTATTATTTAGAATATCCTGGGCCTACCATTATCAAGCTCAACTTGCGAGAGCACCTTTTTGACTTTTACACAGTCATGGCTCATTGAATTAGCCAAGACTAAATGGGTAGTTAAAACGTGTAGAATTCAAGGGACTGACATCTGAGCGCCGCCAGCGTACTTTAAGCATAGCAGTCGCTACGTCGTCCAGTCTTTGATCTGTTTTTGCTGTGGTTCCTTGTGTTATCTTGCTGCTTGTTCAGAGCTCTATTCATCTGTTTGTTTTAAAATAATTCCTCCTGAATTGAATTTGGGCGCACTGACCCTTCTGAGTTATACTGCATAATGACTACAAACTTATTACTACAGTCATTATTTTAAAAACTTTTGTCCTTTTGAAAGATACTTCCTCTTGATTCAGTTCATTTGCAGTGGACAATCCGATGTAGAACACACGATCTATTCGAAGAGCCTGATGTTTTACATGTGTAGCAGCTGCAGGACAGCATGCTATGTGTTCTTTTGAAATTCTGGCCAGTGCTACAGTGCATCTGCCCAAACAGTCCTTGTGAGTCCACTGTCTCTCAGCTGCCAGGCAGCATCCTGCCAAATAAACCAATGTTGCTATGCAGAGTGCAAAAGGAGTTTATCCACCTTCCGGTTTGCATCTCTCAACATATTAACATTCAGCTGGGGGGCTTAAGGGTCCGTGTGATGGATGGATGTCGTTGAGGGGTCTGACAACTGATTAATGCCTTAATTATCTCCAGCGAGGACCTGCCACTCCTCCCAGAGCTGACAGAGTGAGCTGTGTGTGGCCTGATGAGTAACGCTGTGTTCAGGGCTCGCCCACTGCTATCTGCTCTACCAGGGTCACATTCATTTTCTTCCCAGAGAAAAATTTGCACTTTTTGTGCTGAGAAGGTATATAGCAGCAATGAAACGGTGCAGCAAGGTGTTTTGGGATCCTTGCCACCATGGTGAGCAGGAAAGTCAAATGTTCAATCCAGTTCTGGTTTTCTCGTTGTACTCCTGAGTTATCCTGCCTTACTGCACAGCATATGATGAGGAGTTTAATTTATTATCTTATTTCAAATGCAGTTATTGACACTTGAAAAATACCACTGTAACTCTAAATAGTTGACCTGGGCTTTACCAACATTTGAACATTGTCAGTGCCAAGAAGATACATGCTGCAGTTTCTAACCTTCAAACAATCCAAACAAGAACGATAAAAATTTATTACAATAAAAGGAGGACAATCCAGGCACTCAAAAATATGTGACAAGTAAGAAAGTCATTAAGAAAAAGCCATTATTTAGTGGCTAAATCGTTTAAAATTCCAACGTGTTTCGACCAACAGAGGTGATGAAGACCTGTGGTGGTCGCAACACATTAGAATTTTAAATGATTTAGCCTCTAAATATTATTAATAATTTCTTTTCTTTGTCACTTGTTTTTGGAGTACTTGGATTGTCCTCGTTTTATTTTATCATCTTTTACTCCCTATTTTCCACAAGCACCCAACACATTGTTCATCTACACCTGAAGACTGAAAGCAACCAGTCATTTTTGCTTTTTCTCAATAAAAATATGTTGTTATATGATCTGAGATGAGTGAACATTCAGAATATAACAGTGAAAAAGTTTATTCTCATCATTGTCAAAGCTGATTTTTATACACAGAACACTCATGTTAGGTTTCTTCAGTTAGATGCTGATGTTATCTAGTCCAGACCTTTCATTTATCTGTTGTGTGGGCACAAAAATATTCGCACCTTACCATGTGAAGCACTTCTCTGATGCCGTCTATGTATATTTTTGAGAGAGAGAAAAAGGCTGAATGTATGTGGCAAGTTGTTAAAATAACAGAAAGATCTCGCGGTAGTCCTTTTTCCGGAAAAATGTAAACTTATATGTATTTTGGTCTTTTGAGTCTACCGCAAGTGGATGAATAGCTTTGCCACTGTAACATTGCAAGTTAGTCTACAGTTCCAGCTAAATACTCTGTCTTTATGATGCTGTGTATTTGTGTTACTTTCTATAACTCCATTCATAAATGTATAAATGGCAATAATTAGGCACCAAAGAGCTGAAACAGATTCTTCTTTAAAATATTCTGCAGGGAGCTTTTGTTGTATGATCTTCTGATTTTAATTGATTGACAAACAGACCTCATACTTTTCACTGGTATTTTTTTTTAAATCAGTGCAGCATTTTCAGTCCTGCAACACTGCAGTGGTTATCAGAACAATGATAGAATGTATTACACCAGCCAGAATTCTTTCTCAGATAAGAACTAGTCTGGGGGATTGCATGGAGTGCTAAATTCTTAAAAGCTGAAACTAGTATTTTAGCATTTAAATTGACTAAACTATAATGTCTGTCTGTCATCCAAATGGCACACAATTCTGTACAAAGTGAGGAAGGCCATTTGATTCTTTTCTCTCTTTTTTTGTCTCTCTTTTTTGTCTTGTTGTGGGGATCTATGGTTAAGTCTGGAAGTGTCTATATTGCCAACAGGAGGTGTATGTGGGACTTCCTTGTCATGACAGAAAGTTAAAGATTAAGTCACTTTGATAGCAATCAGCATTTAGACCAGGTTTCTCCAAACATTTTTAGCTGGAGACCTAAGAAAAGTTTAAAACTTTCAAAAATACATCACAAATCACCATAACATCATTTATAAACTACTGATAAAGAAGACAATAAACCATAAATTTAAATGTGTATGTACATATTTCGTTACAAAAGTACATAACAGCAATAATCAGATTTGCTTAGTGTAATCTTAAGTTTCCCACCACCTCATGCCAAACTTGGAGCGTCTTGCAATAAACATAGAAAGAACACAGAAACAGAAAGGCAATGCACTCACTATGTTAGCTAGTGGGAGTTAGGACAATTACATGACGTTTTTCTTACTGCAACAATAATCAAGTTTGCTGAGTGTGGTATATATTTTGTATGTACTGTGCTGTCAAAACATTGCCTCTCAAAAAGAAAAATTCTTTTGACTTGCTTAAAAAAAAAAAAAAAACAGTTTGAAGACGTCTGTCCAATTTGCTCATCTTTAAGCTCTCATTAATGAGCTCCTCCCTACATAAAACACATTGAAGTCTCCCATCTGCATTTCAAGTGGCTTTGATAAAGCCAGCGTTTATAAACTCCTCCTTGTATTTTTGTTTCAGCATCATGCATGCGTGTGAGAGTGAGGGAATCACAGAAGTCATAAACAGCATCAGAGCTGAACAAAACAGTGAAACACAAAAGAGAACTAATTAATTCACATATCATAACAATGTTGTGCACTCAATTTTGCCAATAGGTGACCCGTAAAAATGGGTCCATGATGGAAAATGATGATTTAGACACAAGCACAAACACACACCTACATTACATACATCAAATATAAAGAGGCAAGTGCAGTTATACAAACTTCAGAGTTGAGTGTCGGCACTTGACAGATCTGTAAAAGTATTTAGAACAGCTTCAGTTTCCTTAAAAAGAAATCTTTTTGAATTTGATTATCTCCAGATGGTTTGGAGGCTGAGCTCCTGTTTACCAGGGTACTTCAGAGAAGATTGTGTTGTAATTCATCAAACAAATTAGAAGTCTTTTGTGTGTAGGATGACAGCTGCTGATGTAGTGTGTGTATTTTGTGTGTTTTTTGTTGCAGGTGTGTGACTGGTGCAAACATATTCGCCACACTAAGGAGTACCTGGACTTTGGTGCTGGTGAGCGGCGTCTGCAGTTCTGCAGTGCCAAATGCTTGAACCAATACAAAATGGACATTTTCTACAAGGAGACCCAGGCTGCGCTGCCTGGAGCACTGTGTAACCCAGGACACGGGGCTGGAGGGGAGGGTAAGCTGGAGTGCAGCGGAGGAGTACAGCTGCTCACCCCTGAATCTTGGGGAACGCCATTAACGGACCTCCGACGTAAAGCTCCCTCACCAGGGGGGCCCTCCGCCACCTCTGCTTTGGCCCAATCCAGTTCTTCTGCCACCCCACCGTCAGACACTGCTGCCGTCTGCTCACCATCCTCCTCCTCAGCCAAGATTCCCACACCCAGACCCCACGAGAGCCCCACACTTCCTCCTCCACCTGTTCCCAATTTGCACCCACCTGTTGGGGTTCCCTCTGGTAGCCCTCCTATGGTGATGACACCACGTGGACCCATGCCCCTTCCTCTGTTCATGGAGCATCAAATGATGCAACAGATGCGTCCACCATTTCTGCGGCCAACTGCACACCCTGCAGGGCCCAATAGCCCCCTGTCAAACCCCATTATCCCTGGTATCGGTCCACCAGCTCCCCCTAGGACCATTGGTCCAGGATCAAGCCCCATGCACAGGCCCCTGCTGTCTCCACACGTCCACCCCTCATCCAACCCCAACCCTGGCATGATGCCCCCCCACCCTGGTCTCTCCATGCCAGGCCTATCCCCTTTCCCCCCAGTCAACATGATGCCCAATGGACGCATTCCTTTGCCCCCAATGATGAACTTTGGCATGCCATCCTTGGCCCCATTGGTACCCCCACCGACTCTTCTGGTTCCTTACCCTGTCATTGTACCCCTTCCAGTCCCAATCCCTATTCCAATCCCAATTCCCTTAAGCCCCAAAGCTTCCAGGGACCATCCGGAGAAAAGTGGCACTATCCGCAATGCTCCTGAGTCCTCGGAAGCTTCAGCTTCAGGGTCCCATTCTCCAGGTTCGTCTGGAGGTGACAGAGGTGAGCAGAAAGTGGAGCCAGTTAGTACAGAGCATCTCTCTCCTGTGCGCTCAGAGGGAAGCAGCCTGGCACTCGTGGACTTGACTGTGAAGGCAGAGGACAATTCAGGCAACCTGTGTCTAACCAGCGGTCCTGGACTGATGGATGGAGTAATTGATCTAACTGTGGGCCAGAGGTCATGCCAACAGCAGGTAATTCAGAGAATGCTGCCTGGGGTCCAGGTCAAAGTAGAGACAGAAGCCGAATCTAGATCTCCACCAGCTGCTGGAGCAGGGAAGGAAGGGAAGGGTTGTCATGATGGAGTGGAAGGGGTTCTCCCGCAGGGCCCCATCATTGCTACAGAGCTAGAAGGGGTTGCACTCCAAAGCACACTGGAATCATCAGGTCCCCCTTCCAGCAACAGCAGCCCTTCTTGCAATGTCGATCCTCCAGTGAACCAGCTAAATCCCTGTATTACCAACATTACCCCACCACCTTTACCCAGCACAACACGAACCCAGCCCCAACCCCTGCCCCAGCTCCAAACTAGCCCCGCCGCCCCATGTAATGTCATAGTCAATGGTACAGGATGGCATTCGCTTCTCACCTCTGCCTTTGAGTCTTGCCCTGACCGCAGAGGTGACATTGTTGCAGGAGAGGGAGAGGCAAAAGAGCAGCCAGCCAACGGTGAGCTGGAGCATGAGGCACTGAAAGAGAACAATTGCTCGGTCGGAGATTGGGAGCCAGGGAAACGGGGCCCAGTGCAAGATGAGATGGCGGACACAGTGGAGGGTAAGCCAGACCCTGACTCCAACTTGGAGGAAGGTGAGCACGCCTATGCCCTTCCGCTGTTGTCTGCTGGAGGCTGTGTGGTCATCCAGCCTGTGCCAAAGCCTGGCGCTGACAAAACGGCCATCCTGTCCTGCTCCATTAGTGCCCCTTTATCAGCAGCTGGCAGCCCTGAACTGGAGCCGCCGCTGAAGAGGAGGTGTCTGCGAATCCGCAATCAAAACAAATGAGGTGAGTCTACTAAACTGTGCACCCACAACACTTAAGTGCAGTTGTGTGTACTCTGTATTTAATATAAATTTACATAAATTTATTCAGTGACATTTTGTAATTCACTGTAGGATACCCATCAAATAATCAGCCAGTTTTTGATGTTTCAAATGTCTCTCACTCCCCAGTGTATATCTTTAAACTATTTAATAGTATCTTCTCAACTTTCAAAATGTTCATTAACAAGTTGTCTACTGTTCATGCTGAGTCTTACAGTCTAAAAATATGGGAAATTTTGGCAACAGGGTTATTTAATGTTTAGTTAGTTGGAGTGAAATGACACAATAAGACTGATCACTACCTCAGAATTTTATAATGTGATACCTGATTCAAGGATAGATCTAGTTTGCCCTCACACACACAGTATGAATAAAGTCAAGTCAAACCAGCATAAACTAAATTACAATCCAAAAAAAAAGTGAGTGCATGTTTCAAAGCCGTAACGCCACTGTAATAGATGGTGAGCAGGTTTGAATGTCACCTGGAGGGGCACTCACAGGAACTGACTCTTAAGAGGGAAGGAGGGAACAGATCATGAGGCCTATTTTTTAAAATATGAAATGATGAAGAAGAACATCCTTTATTATAACGTACAGTCATGCTCAGTACCTCAGAAGCAGTGGGCTGCAACCACCATGTGGCTCTGGTTTTAGGACAGTGCCAGGACATATGAGACATGCCTAACATATATGATTTTAATAGTGGAAAAAACTCATGCAAGTACATTGATATCATGCAACTCCACACAGAAAGGCAGGAACTTTCTAGCTGTGAGGCGACAGCACAAACCACAGAGCCACCAGGATGTCCCCTACTGTCTTAGCTCAGCACTTGGACACCAAAATTAAAATTGTTTATTATGAAAAAATAACTTAAGATTATCAAATAATGTGTTGTCAAAGGCAACAAACTAGATATCAGGTGCATCATGTGTTTGTCATGTTTGTTTTGATTTGTATACTTCCTGGAGCATGTGTTTAGCCAACACATATAGACTCTGAAAAATATCCACACGTATATTTCCTCATAATCCGGCACATTGTTCCTATTTTATAAGATTACTTTTTCCTTTTTTTGACTGGCAGATTACCTCCACGAGCTTCAGAATGGAAATGGGAAGTCTTTCATGACAAAGGATTTATTCATCACATTAATACAAATTTAATGATGCACTCGTCAAGTTGTTAATTAAATAAAATTGTATTCAAGAGCAATTGAAGGCCAATTGAAGTTGTGGTAACATGAGGCGAGTGCTCTGAATTAGAGTAATTAATAACGACAAAAGATGGAAATCAAGCCTCATGCACTGTCAGTGCAGCTGAAATGAATCATAGAAGTGATGGAGAAAATGCATGGTAACCCTCAGATAGCTAAAGATAATAATTTTTTGACTACTGATAAGGGTGAATGCAAAATCTGTTTGCTGTGTCTTACCTTCCCCACTTGTGTGCATTCTCACAAGGCATTCATTATGAAATACCTAAAACATTATGTAAAATTTATGTCACCAGAGAAGCAGACACTGAATATTTCATTCTTTATTTGCCCAGAAGTGTCCTCAAGCTGATACTAATTGCATGTACCAAGGAGAATAAATACCAAGTTCGAGAGAACTGCTGAAAATCTGCATTTTCTTTTATTTGAGCCTTTCTTTGCAAAACCAAAACTGTTCTTGTCTTGTGTGGAGCCCCGTTGCTCTGAACTGAACACCCTCTATTCTCCCACTCACCTCAAAATTTAAGGTAAAGTTGCCGGCTTGACTTCATGCACGGACTTTAGAAAAACAAGATCTGGGGGTTGAGGGGGTCTTGCTCGCCCTGTGACTCAGTCTGATACTCCTCCCACTCTGTTTCACAGACGGACGCTCTGAGGACCACAGTGCCATCAACGACACTCACTTGTCCACCCCCCACCTCCAAATCCCACCTCCCAACTGCAGCTCTGCAAACGTGCACACACAAACATTTTTCTCATCCTCATTCATCGTCCAGTCTACCAGCACCACATATCGCCTTCAATGACTGATGAGAGTCCAACCAAACATGTTGATGTGTATCATAGCAGAGCGAACAGGACACCTTTTGTCTGTGTGACAGACACTCTGATGGACTGAACTTCCACAGACTCGATGTCATGGCCAGCAGGATCGCTCGGCTTTGAACTGCAGACAGTTTCCCTGCTTCTGTCCTGATTTAGAGACTCTCAGCCCACACTGGTTCTTACAGCCTATCCACCCTTCCCTATCAAAGCAAGTGCTCTCTGTATTGTCTGTTACTACGGATCGCACTATGGTGTCCTGTTTTCAAAGCTGCTTCTGGAACATTAGCAAAGAGGGAGATTTATATCCCTCAGTGAAATGCTCCTGTTACGCTCAAACTGGTGCCACACCACAGGTCAAAATCTCTGCTCCAGTAAGTGTTATTTTTCTCTCACACAACTTGCCACTGAGGTATAGATGGACTTCACTAAGCTTCAAATTCAGGGCTTCAGAGCTGGCAAAAAAAAGGCAGAAATTGTGCTATATCCCCTTGGCCTTTGCTCGAACACAACCAGCAAGAGTGTACTTCAGCCTCACACAAAGTGTCGTGGGTGACTGTGACTGGTGGTAGCAAAAAGAAGCACAAGTATGAATACAGCTACTGTAATGCGACTGAAGGACAATTTAAAAAAGCATTTCAATCAGAGGTTAGAAAACAGCCCTTGGACACAAAATCACTAATTGTGCTGAGAATTATTCAGCAAACTGGAGGATAAAATATTAACCATCACCAGCAAGTAATGGTGTGTGTGGGTGGAATCACGCAGTCTCTGCCATTTTCCTGCAGCTTGCATTTGTTTGCTCTAAACTTCACTGATTTTAAAAATATATTGTTACACAAGACTGAGACACGGATGTCATGATAATCATTCCTACTATTGACAGATCACTCCCTCCTAATGCCTTCTGTGTGCTGTAACACAAAGCCATGCTAATATCAGTTCAAGTGACCCCTGCTGTTCCCAAGGCTAACTGCACCCTCGAAAGACCCGAGAAGGCAAGGCAGTGTTGAAACTCTGCCAACCCGCACCGGGCACTTGCCCCCACAGGCTAGTTCACAATCTTTTCTATAATACATTACCAGTGATGTTCCTGTAATGGGTTAGTTTGAGACTGACTGCGCTGAATTTAGAGGGGGCCGAGGGAAGCCAGCTCTCTCATAAATAATTCTTTTGGGACCTGAGGGAAAACTGCTGAAGTAACACTCCAGAAATATTTCTACAACAAACACACTGAGTACAAACTGATTCTGAAAATAATTTTAGAAATATTTAAGCCGCTGCCTCTTGCTTATCAATCAAGTTGCTTGTTTTTGCCATGAATTTCCATTTGAAGCCAAATTTAAAGCCAATCATTTCCATGATTCAGTGACATACTCTATGTTCAGCTTTTTGGGCAGTTTGACAGAAAGCAGCACAACAGTCATCCATCCAGTTCGATGTGTCTCAGTTTCACTGCAGCTGAAGCCTGTGAGCCAGGACTCCATCAAACCAAGCCAGCGTTCAGTTTACACTTCTATGGAGGAGGTACATGGTACCAGTGTGAGACAAGGTATTATCATATGCCAAAGGCCTCTGGTGTGTTGAAGCAAAACATGTCACCTAGTTTTCAGTAGAAATGGGATTTTAGGCTGAAGATTTGACCAGATAATTTATAGTTGCCAAAATACAAGCACTTATTTTAAAACGGAAAGGAAGATATTGGAGAACAGAAGTGGATGTCAAAAGCAGTATTACCCTGTTGTCTGTATTTAAGGCTCCCTCAGTGCATACAAGCCTTTGATATGTCACACTGCGAGAGGTCAAATCTGGATAAGAAAGACAGCGCAGGACCTGAGCGATCCGTACTCATGAGTTACACAGATGTGTACATTGCTTTACAGTCGCTTACTATCTCACTGTTTTTCCTGTAGCCTTTGTTTTACTTCATTCTGTCATGGTGAAACGTTGTGTGATTCATTGTGTCCAAATGAGGCCAAACATTTACTCATATTACACATTCACGTTACAAGCACAGCACTCGTATTCATGACACATACACACAATGCGCGTAGTAAATTTGACTGTGTGTCTCTGCATGTCTGTGTATGTGTGTGTATGAGGCATGTGCAAGCAGAGAGCCCAGTCGAGATCACAGAGTGTTGACTCTGAGTAAGCAGTGTGCAACTCTATCTGTTGCCTGTTAGTCAAGCATTTAGGCTCAGCTCACCGCTTGCCAAGGCCCAGCTTTGGTGTCAGCTTAAGCATTTCCTTGCCCCCCGCTTCATTTCTCTCCAAGCCAAGGCAGTGAAAATGCTCTTTACAAGCTGCTGTCGCTGTTTTATCGGCCTGTTGTTGAATTGCACGTCAATAAGTAAAGATATTCTCTTACGTTATTCTTTCACAGATATCACAGGCACCGCATTTCTAAAATTACCGTTCATATCAGGGATAGAAATCGAGCAATTGCACCCCATTCGGAAATTAAGATTTCCCTCTCGAGCTTGTAGTTGTTTCCTTTGAATCTTGAAAGTGCTGTTTAACAAATCAGCGAGTCATATGAAACTACGGCCACAGCCAGAAGACAACATTCAGCCTTTCACCATTTATACCAAAGAACAAAAATTCATATTCACGGTCCTTTTTTTCATTATATACATGTATTTATTTAGTTAACTGTTTAAGTATGCTTTATGTATTTTTACATGTAACTTTTTACGGTATATATTTATTAAAATTTCTCCCCAGGTTGCTGAAACATACAGCTACACTACTACGCAAAAATGAGCCACAGATACAGATCTGTCCTTTGAAACAGGACACGTTACAGTTTCCTCTGTGTTAGCACATAAACCTTCACCACGCAGTTAAAAGAAGGTGGAAGACTTTTATGTTGATTTTCAAAATGGTCCATGAGTCCTTGTTAGCCTCTTTTCTTTACTGCCATTTTAGCTTACACTGCACTGAGCTAACCAGCTGCTAGCATGTTCAAAAACATGATAACTGACCTTGAGAAGGAAAACAAAGCTGTCAGTGTTATAATTACATGACTTGTAGAATGATACTTTGTTGCTCTGCTAGCTGTTAAGAGGAAATAATGACAATTTGGGCTGATGGTCATGAGGTGTGCTAAGCACATTGATGCTAATTTTGACTGTCCCTAAGCTATCTTTTAGTGTCACCCACAGGAAAATATATATATTTTGTACATAAAACACCTAAAGCTTAGGGTCAAATATGAGTTGAATTAATAGTTCAACATTTTGGGAAATACACTTACTTGTTTTCCTGCTGAAAGTGAAATAAAAAGATTACTAGTCTTGTGTCTGCCTGTTAAATATGAAGCTACGACCAGCTGTCAGTTAGCTTACCTTAGTTTAGCGTTAAGATTTGAATCAGGGAGGAAAGCCTGTCTGGCTCTGTCCAAGGGTTAAAAATGTTCGTACAAGCACCTCTAAAGCTCACTAATTAACACTTTACATCTTGTCTGTTTTTTTTAGTCTTATACTAATCTTGCTGATCAGCGGCTGACTGTAGCTTTATCTGTGTATTTTCCAAAAGACCCATTATTCTTTTATAATTGCTTCCAAGAGAACAAAAGCTTTTTGTTTTGCTGACCTTTTTTCTGCCATTTTTTCTCATGCCACCATCAGGCTAAACTTGCCATTTTAGTTTAACTACCGGCTTATCTCTTTAACTCATTATCTTTACTGGATAAAAAGTTGAAAGGAGTTTGATTTTTAATAAGGAACTAACTGAAACGTTTGGTTGTATCTGCTCGTTCTCCTGCTTGACACCCTTGCACACACATTCAGACACACACAGACACAATAACATGCATGCTATGTCCGATCCGTATCTGCACCATGTTGTGTTGGCGTTGCAAATGGTATACTGTCCGCGTCTGGGACAATTATTGAAGACATGAGAGTCTAACTCTCACGGGAAATCTTAGACCACTGAGTCAGTCTTTGTGATGGCAAACAGACTCTCCAGCATTCCTTTTTTGATGATGGACTACAGGCTCGGTCAGCGGCCTGAATTATGCAATGACAACTAACTCCAACCCTAATAAAGATGAGTGGTCAACAGACAGAATAAAACATGACATGACTTCATGTTCCTTTTCAAAAACAACAGAGAAGTTGCCTTAACTCTTGCTTGTATAATCTCTACAGTTAAGACAATGATGCTCGCTTGTAAAGAAGACTCTCCCTTCTTTGTACAAAATGGAATATACCAGAAACAACAACTTTGTTATCTTGCTAGTGTCAATGTATAGATGATCAGCTTTTTCTGTAACTTGTATGAACCCTCACATTTTTGCTAAGAAGAAACCCTCCTCCCAAATTCCTTGTTCCTAAACGTCTGATCTGTTCAACGTTTTAACTTGTGGTGGACTGTCAATCTTTTTGTGTACATTTTATAGTATTATTTATTGTTGACAAGTTTTGCATTTGCAAATAATAAAAAAAATGAAGGTGGTTTGCCCTGAGCATTCTATTCCAATGTAAATGCCTGGTGAACAGTGAAAAGGTTTTTTTAATTATTAAAACGGAGGAAACATTGATATGAGGAGATGATCTACTGTCTTTTTATTATGACGTTGTAACATGTACATAACATGTGGCCAAAATTGCTTTGGAAAATGATCATTTTTTGTGTTGTAACAGTATTTGTTTTATCAAGTGAAATGAAGACAAATAAATAAGAGGCACACACAACTTTGTTTCAGATGGGTCATATCTGCTCAGTCTGTGGATGTGTACAAGAAACCTGCACACATAAAGTTCATGCAACAGACTATTAACCTGGAAGGGATCACTAAATTGTCAAAATATGTCATTTTTCTTTTAGATTTGTCTGCTGTGAGATTTTGATTTATTCGTCACTTCATCAAATTATTTACAACATGTCAGAAAACCGCTGAGAATCGGTAGAAACCTGTGAAAAATCACAATTAATAACTGGCACGTGAATTTCAAAGGTGTTAACAGTGTTAACTCAAAACCTAATGGTTTCTCTAAAACCTTTGATAAACAGAAAAAGCTGTTTATGGTGACAAATGTGACAATTTTGGGTAAAGTGCAAACTTTTTAGTTATATTTAAAGCAGTGTTTGCCTTGGCCTGTATGAACCACAGCATTACATAAGCAAGATATAAACTTCTCAGCCTTTAAGAAACCATTTCATTACAGAGAATCCAGAGTATTGCCCTTCTGGCATGGCACTTGACCTTATCATATCAAGCCGTGGCAATGAGCTCCAAATTGTTCACCAATTTTGAATAAAGTTTAACATAAAACAAGAAGAAAAAGAACCTATTACTCAAATACAGTTATGCTAACAGCTCTAAAATGATATTAATAATTAATGCCCAATGATTATATGTTTAAACACGTTTAAAAATACTGAATCATTTATAACTAGTTAGGCTTTAATTATAAAAATATATATAATTTAATATAATAATATAAATATTAATGGTTGAGATGAAGTGGACTCA
>JAPZDX010000007.1:21073977-21094623 GCA_029783625.1 Naso annulatus | reverse complement strand
ACACACACACACACACACACACACACACACACACACACACACACACACACACACACACACACACACACACACTTCACAGACTTTGTACAACCACTTTAATTAAAAAGTACACTGAACGCGCTGCATTTTCTGCATAAGCGGGATACAACTTTAGGGGATTAATGAATGGACAGTTTAATGAATAATCTTATTTACATTGCATTTTTAGAGCAGAGCCATCTCTAAGACACACTGCAAACCTACACTAAAACAGGCACTGTTGTCAGAGTAACAGTAACATATATATCCAGAGCAGTGATTGGTCAAGAGTGGGGGTGTTTGTGTGTCTGTGTAACATCACTGGATCAGGACAGTACTGCTGGCTAGCTTCTGTTAAAACACCGTTTGCTACCTTCCTTGCTGAAGCCAACAATGTTGAGGCAAATAAATGATTTGTAATCTTAGCAGCTTTTGCTTTGGTACAGACAGAATTTTCACGCATATTGTTACCTGCACGTGATAATCACAATAACTACAAATGTAGCTGTATAGGAAATTCTTCTAGAAAGTGACATGTTGTCTTAGAACATCAGCTGTCAGTCATGTTATTCCCCGCTGGTCCATAAGAAGCAGAAATATGGAAAAATAAATGAGCATTAGCAAGTGTGGAGGATGCAAGTCCTAAGCAGTGAACATACAAACGGTGCGGAGGTGACTTCATTTGTCTTTGACAGACTGTTACAATTTGTGACAGAAACAGTGTGTTCATCATTTGTCAGCAGATGAGTGCTTCTGACAAGTGTGGGTGGCTGCTGAAGAAGAAATGAGTCATCCTGTCTGTCTGTCTGTCTGTCTGTCTGTCTGTCTGTCTGTCTGTCTGTGTCTCTCGCTCTCTCACAAATTCAAATAAGCTTTATTGCCATGAATCTTTAAGTTACATCACTGCCAAAGTTAAATTACATATGCATTAACAAATAGCAACATTTTTCACTAGAAACAGTAAGTACATTGAAAAAGTACATTTTACAAGAAAAAAAAAACAATTTAAATTTACACTCCTTTTACAGGAGTCATAACTCAGAGACACTGCAGATCATTTTTCTTTTATTGCATGACAATGTTCAATGTTTGGCCGATAATACTAGATACTGATGTTTCTCCCTGCATAGATTGAGCAATCTGTCTGTCTGTCTGTCTGTCTGTCTCTCTCTCTCTCTCTCTCTCTCTCTCTCACTCTCACTCTCTGTCTTTCTCTCTCAGTGTTCAAATGCACAAACTTTATTAAAAGTTTCACAAACAATTTTGCCAAAGTTTCAACGTGCAAATCAATCAAATATTTGGAAACTCAGAGAAAAAACAAAACGGATATATAAACAATAACAAAACACTACTTTAAAAACAGTCCGTCCGCCTGCCTGTCTCTCTCATCAGCTCGTACCATTTTCTTTGCATGTAGTTGCTGTTTATGTATCCAGTCTGTCACGTTGATCATTGTTGAATGAAACGCCGGCGCTGAGCTGTTTGAGTTTTCATTCAGCCTTGCCGGGTAGCAATGATGTGTAGCTGTTCTTGTTCTGTGCTCCGGTGAGAAAAGAAAATAAAAAAAATAAACTCTCAATAGACGTGCAGCCAGTGGTCAGTAACGCTGAGTTTGAATGTAGGCCTGCAGCTGGCTGTCCTGCACTGCATTTACATGGTAGAATGTGTTTGCTAGTCGTTTTTGATTGAATATTTTCTAAATCAATGACTTGAAGGAATAGTTGCTTCTTTTTTCATTTTCAGTGGCGCTGTTGCTATAGTGTAGTGGTCATTAAAAGTTAAGACTATTAAATAAGTCTGTCAGGAAAAACACATTTTCTCTGCAGATAGTTGGTGTCAGATGCTCACATTATTTAAAATCATGAATACATTATGTCCAGCATTTGGCTAAATGATCGGAGTGTGATGTGAATATAAATAAATATCGACACTTAGTGTTGATTTTCATAATTCATCTGTAATCTCCTTCTCGTGTGGAAGAAAAGCTGAGAAATGAAGTACGCACTTCTCGGTTATCATTGATTAGTCATGTTTCAGTCAATGACTTGCAGTATGACATAATGCTCTACAGTCAGCACACGATTTTCTTTGTAAAGAATGTGTCATAACCTTTGCTTGCACCAAAAAAAAAAAAGAAAAAAGTGATAAGAGCAGCTGTGTGATTGCACAAATTTCTGTTCATTTTATTGTCTTAGTGCAGTATTACGTAATGTGCTGCGTCTGCTGTCAGCATGGACAGACAGGAAACCACGGGGTCCTGCTTCCCACTGTTAATTCTCCAAAATTAATTATGTGTAAAAGTGAGCAACTCGCTCTACTAATTCACCAATGTTACACCCTGTTTGTGTACTTAAAAACAAACACTGCCTGGGATTTGGTCATTGTAGTTCAAGATCATAGAGACTGTCACCATCATTAATGGTGTAAGTGAGACACGTAAAAGAATGCAGATAGCAGCTGTCGAGGATGCTTCTTATGTTTTCTTATGCTCATGACCCGTTGATTAATCGCTCTCTCTTTCTGTGTAGGATTCCATAAACGCGCTGGTCTTAGACTTGGACTATCCTGCACTACGCAAGAACAAAAACATCGACACCTTCTTAAACAGATGTAAGTCGGTCTTGTGTGAAAGACAGAGAAAGCTGGAGGACTTTTGCCTTTGATCAAAGCTGAGATTCATTGTTGTGGTCACTTCACAAAATTCCCACAGACTTTTTATCCTCTTTGAATTTAGATGAGAAAGTAATTGGACAGACTCGAGACCTCCAGATGAAGTCTGAAGACTTTGACAGAGTTAAAGTCATTGGTCGAGGGGCGTTTGGCGAAGTCCAACTGGTGAGTATTGGCTTAAATTTTCAGCTATCACTATCTACAAGGGATTGTTATTGTGAGGATTTTAACACTACTGACACTACACATTGATATTGCTACTTATTTATACTCATAACTTGGTGCAATATCTTACCTCCCTCCACTTGAAAATATTAACATCCATAAGCAATACAAAATAAGTTATTTCTAGTTGTCTAAGTTCAAAATAAGGCCACCCAGCGATATGAACTCTTGTCCCTTCCGATAATTGCGGGACATTACCGAATCTGAGGCTGGCTGGAATAGATCTGCTCAAATGATCCATTTAGATCAAGAAGTGTGATTGGATTTAGGTGCCTGACTTCTGCTATCTACTGATGAAACTGTGGCTGCTTCCTTACATTATTTTAGGGAATATTTAGCAACAAAGACTAGAAATGCAAAATCAATGGCAACGTTTTCCTGAGTTAATAACCACGGACTATTCTTCGGAAGTGTTAACTCACGTCGAAACGGTCACATTTTTAGTTTGGCAAATGCCAACAGCATGCTGCACTGAGGTCGTAGCATTAGCGCAGCAGCTGCTTTGCTCAGTCTGTAAATCACATCGCACTGCTTCAGATTGTTAGACAGTCATATCTGTGTTTCATGCAGTTGCTGGTTTTATAGCCTTTGCAAGCAGCTACGTTTAGAGGCTCCTACACACCAAACTGACAAAGAACAAACTGCAACAAAGATCAGCTGCAGCATCGTGTTTTGTCTGCTGCCTTCAGGCCAAAAAGTGCCATTGTTCACACCGTGAAAACAACAGCTGGCGACTAACGGGCTCGTACGTGCAGCGCCAAGGCAAATCCTTCTCCACAGATATACAAACCTTTGTAATGATTAAGCAGCACTTTTGAACCCACTCTCGCTGATATAGCTGCTTCTAACTGAAAAATTGTCTAAGAAAAAGTTACAAGTGGCGCTAGTGAAGAGACAAAGCGGAAAAATAAGGAAGAGCTGCGCTAAACGTGTGTAATCATGCACACTAAAGCGACAAGCGCAGCGGGCTTTGCCTTACTGTTTGCGTCTTTTCTCTTGCACTGGTCTGCTTACCTGAACGGCCAACCAAAGCAATTTCTCTCAATGATGGGTCTCCACCGATTCTACATGCTTAATCGGCCAAAAAGCCTCAGACAAGCACGAAGCAGTTCAGACGCTGCTGTTCGCACCACAATGACCAGAGACACTGACTCTCTCCGACAGCCCTGACACTCCCGACCCCTGACCGTTGCAACGCCTGGTGTGTAGGAGCCTTGACATATGTTACATTTATCTGCACTTTGACTTGATAGAGTTAGTTAAAGTTAGTTTGAATGTTTATCCCCGTCAGTGTCAGCCATGACTGCAGAGCACAGGATGTTAACACACAGTTATGCAACACGACGCCGACAGCTTTGTCATCATTAGGGACTGGTTAAGAATTTTAAAATGCCAACTGTGGTGTGTTAGAATGAATAATGTCACATAAACACAGATAGCAGCACTGTTTGTTGGGGAGCTCATCAATATTTCAATACTGACCAGTCATGAACTGGTACCAATTAGTGCCAGTCTTGATACCAATTCCTACATATTACTACACATACATGCATAGTTAATGAAACACTATAAATGATGCACTGCCTCTTTTCAACATCAAATTGAAAACATGGAGTCATCTGTTACGATGCTACTAACAGACATTGTAGGCCAGTCAGCGATTATGTGCCTTGTTCATTTAGTTTCCTTTTTGAGGAAGCTGTAATTCACTGTTGCAGTGCATCTCAGGACAAAAGTTAGACTCAAAATTTAGACTCTCATATTCTTCGTGACTTGTTCAAATGTGAAAAACTGGGTCTCACCCGCCTTCAGGTGCGGCATAAAGCCTCTCAGAAGGTCTACGCCATGAAGCTGCTGAGCAAGTTTGAGATGATCAAGCGCTCAGACTCTGCTTTCTTCTGGGAAGAGAGGGACATCATGGCCTTTGCTAACAGTCCTTGGGTTGTGCAGGTAAGACATTTAATTTACTGCTCAGCCCCTGACGACTTGTTTTGGCGCCTCCACGTTTATACTCTTAAAGATGAAGGATAAAAGCATATGATCTGATGAAAAAAATGTAAATGTAGTTTTGATGAAGCCTCTCTTACTTAACATTCTTTACATTTATCTAATTATCAAAATAACACAGCAGTCTTACAGAGATATATTAAATTATGCTGAAAAGATTTGTGCTGTTGTTGTTTGGCCTGTCACTTTTTACCAACACGGCTAATGTGAGCTTGTGTTCTGGTTGCTCAGTTGTGCTGTGCCTTTCAAGATGAGCACTACCTTTACATGGTGATGGAGTACATGCCGGGAGGTGACCTGGTCAACCTCACCAGCACCTACGACGTGCCGGAGAAGTGGGCCAAGTTCTACACAGCAGAGGTGGTGATGGCCCTGGATGCCATTCACTCAATGGGCTTCATCCATCGGGACGTGAAGCCGGACAACATGCTGCTGGACAGACATGGACACCTCAAACTGGCCGACTTTGGCACATGCATGAAGATGGACCTTGTGAGTCGCTGATATTTGAGTGTGGTTGCCTGTTGACCTCCTGACACATTGCTAATGTCTTTGAGTTTGTTTCTTTTCCTGAACAGGAGTTGTTTTTTTGCTGAACTTTTAGTCTGTTATGGTGTCCACACAATGGCTGAGGAGAAAATCAACTCTTATGAAAACAATGTGCATGTATTTTTAAATTGTTTTAATAATAAAATCAAAAAGGGAAATAACACAGTGCTGTTGAACTGTGAACACCAACTTTTATGCACTATTATAAAATTTAATTGGTTGGTTACTGTGATTCTTACTTAAATACGAGTAAAGATGACCTACATAAAAACTTGACAGCCAGCTGTCTCCAGAAGTTACAGTGAAGACTCTGAGCTGTTTGATTGTGAAGTTGGCTATATTGTAAAGTACATAATGTGTATGAACACATCTTTATACTTTGACATCACTAACAGTTAAATACTTGGAGTACTAATTCAATTCAAGAACAAAACTGTCTTACTACATAATTAATCCTTTTTAGCAGTCAGTTATGTGTTTGAGATTTGAGGATAACTAGAGTTGTGGTTCCTGCTGACATGTCTTATCATCTGCTCCGTTTAGATTGTTGTTTTAAGATAAAACAAACAAACAGAAAAAACCTGATCATGAGCCATTTTGTTAAAACATAATGCAACAAGAAAGATTTTGAAGGATGTTGTTACCTGGATTTGTGTTGCAGACCGGCATGGTGCACTGTGATACAGCTGTCGGGACCCCAGACTACATCTCTCCTGAGGTGCTGAAATCGCAGGGAGGAGATGGGTATTATGGCAGAGAGTGCGACTGGTGGTCCGTAGGGGTCTTCATCTTTGAGATGCTTGTTGGTCAGTAAACATTTCATGAAGTGATTGTACAAAACAAGTATCGAGTGGTCGAGTGTTTCTCTAAATAATACAGTGCAGCTTACGATAGCTAACTTTCTGTAACGTCTCTCAGGTGACACGCCGTTCTATGCCGACTCTCTGGTGGGAACCTACAGTAAGATCATGGACCATAAAAACTCCCTCAACTTCCCGGATGACGTGGAGATCTCTAAAGACGCCAAGAGCATCATCTGTGCCTTCCTGACTGACAGGTAGAAAGAGTTCCCGTTAGGGATACGTGTGGCAACTAATTAACCTAACGTTTAAACAGAAATTTTAATTGCAACTTGTAGACTAGTCTGTAAGCAAGAAAACACTCAGAAAACCATCTAAATTTAGCACAATTTCATCTGTAAGGTAAAGATGTTTTAAATTCTTTTTTTTTTCGTGTGTTTAGAAGCCATTAAATAGTCTTCAAGATGATTTACTTTACAGAACCTAAATTTAAATGCTGATGTAATGTGAGGCACTTAATTAAGATTGTACATGTTAGAAAACATGACAACCGGCTGAATAAAAGTTAACAAATATTTTTAAAACAAGTACATTTCCACTGAAATGTGTTCCACTTTCAGCCATTTATAATGAACAGTCGGTGCACGCTGCATAAGGAAAAATGACAATTCCAAAAAGTTAACAAAATAACATTCAAATAGCTGCTAAATAGGAGCGAGGGACGTTACCGTTATGTGATTTGATATCGTGAATTCAGGCTCAGTATAACGCTTTAACTTGCAGAAGCCTTTGCCTTTAACAAAACACAGTGGCAGCAGATCACGGGCAGTCATTTCGGTGATGAGCTGGGTTATCTCCTCTGAACAGTCGGCATCACAGCGTCTGCGGGTTGAAGTGGCAGATGTCGATGCCAGCTGAATGCAGTTCGTCATCGCTCCGGTCAAGTGCTTATGTGTGAGCTTTTGCTTACACAGACGACACACGACCTTGTTGTCATTTCTTCTTTATGAAAATGCTGCCAAACTGAGCTGATTTTCCTTCAAGCTGCCATCTCCACCTGTCCCACAAGTTTTACTTTTTCACCTACTGCATGCAACTGGGGGGGGGTTGCATGCAGTGGAGGCTGGCTGCATAACATTGAGATGCAGCGTTCTACATTTTTTTAATTGAATTATTACTTGCCAACTAGTATTTCTGGTGCTGACTAGTAAGGGAGAGGGTGTTTAAATGTTTAACCGACTAGTCACATGCATCCCTAGTTCCAGTCTTGTACTGCAGTATTTACACATTACATAACATGTTGATGCCGTTCAGCTGCTCACAGCACACTTCTGTTTCTGCTTTATTGTGCAAGGGAATCAAAGTCTGTATATTTTCCCCAGTTATAATTTACTCTCTTCTGATTACTTTCAGACTAGGATATGTATCAATAGGTCATGTTTGTCCGTTGCTACGGTTACTGCTACTAAACTGAGGACAAAGGGTTAGATTAGGTCATTGCTGTGCAACTCACTCTCTCTCTCTTTGTTTTGAGGGAGGTGCGATTGGGCAGAAACGGTGTGGAGGAAATCAAGCGACACCCTTTCTTCAAGAATGACCAGTGGACCTTTGACACCATCAGAGACAGTTAGTATAGTAACAAGCAGCCTCACCTGAGCCAAGATAAAAGATAAAAGACTTTCTACCCAACGCAAACACAAAACAGAGAATTCATGTCTAACAGCAGCTGTGCTCAAGTACAAGATCACAAAATATTTATCAGTTTCTTTCTCTCTCTCTCCCTCCCTCCTCAGCTGTCGCCCCTGTGGTCCCAGAGCTGAGCAGTGACATCGACACCAGCAATTTTGATGAGATTGAGGAAGACAAAGGCGATGTAGAAACTTTCCCAACACCTAAGGCCTTTGTTGGAAATCAGTTACCCTTTGTTGGCTTCACTTACTTCAAAGAAGACCAGTGAGTTGTCTTACCTGTCTGTCTTTCATCATTTCAGGGACCCTTAACACATGCTCAGGCATTTATCTCGAGCTTTTTTGTTTCCTTCTTCAGGTTACTGAATGCTTCCAACAATATCGCTGTGCCTAATGAGAATTCTAGAGGAGAGGTAAGTGCTCTCACTTCTACTCGCAGTAACTGCCAGGTGCACCTTGAGGTACTCCAGTAATAGCGTCCGGCCCGAGCTGCTCAGAAAATAAATAAGCCGTGCGTCAGTTTACATGCCCACACAGAACGGACCTATTGACACTGCGATCAGTTCAGCTTTATGCTGGAAGACATTAAAGGATTATGATGGAAATGACTCAGAAAAGGATTTAGTTTTCTGATCCCGTGATTTATTTGTACTTTGTTAGAATTTCTGTGTTTTTAGCTTCACAGAATGACTTAAGCAGCTTTCAGTTTAAGGGGCAGAGCTAAAAACTAATCTCTAATTGACTTGAGTCCTAACTGAACAGTCGAACAGTCAGCTAACACAGCAAAGCCCCACGTTTTATTTTCAGTCTGACATTATTACACTGTCACTGTAAAACTGGCTCTGCAAAATCTGGTCATGTGTGAGTGAGTGAGCTGATAAATGCTTATTTGCAAAGAAATTTGAAAGAGCTTATCTTCCGTTTTTTGAGTCAACTGTGTCTGAACTTTTGAACTTGTCCTTTGAGTCACTGGGACCTGTGTGATTGGTTGGTTGTTTTCTCTACAGTCGGCAGCGCTGCAGAAGAAACTGCGCCACCTAGAGGTGCAGGTGAATAATGAGAAGCAGGTCAAAGATGAAATAGAGCACAAATACAGGTACAGTAGAAACTTGACATGGGTTGTTTTTCTTCAAATTGGCACACCTGAGCAGAGTTACCATCACTGTCAAAGCTCTTTTTCATGCTGATCTGCCTTCTCTTTGCAGAGCTGCAGCGAGCCGTCTAGACAAAGTTTCCAAAGAACTTGAGGAGGAGGTAAGCTAGTCACCATGAAACAGCAGTGAACTACCACACATCTACAGCACAGACGCTCGGCAGTGTTACGGCCGCGACACACATCTTGCTTGTACCTCTGCAGCGCGTTTGCGTCACCGATCTGCTGTGTCTCGCTCGCTGTTGTTCAGAAAACCAGTCCAAAACAATTTACAAAACAGAAAAGAAGAAGAAGGTAAAGAAGTGAAACTATTCATCCTGCTTCATTCCTAACATTATACATGATGCCTTTAATTCATATTTCGTTTACAGAAAACTGTGCACCGTGTGAGAGATGGGTGTGGGGGAAGTGTGGGGCAAGCTGCAGCTCGATCTGCTGCGAGGATGAAATGCCAAGTGTATTACCTCTGATAGGTCACTTTCTGACCAAACAGCCTCGTGGAAATGATACTTTAAAGTTCTTTATATCATTAACCAACAAAATTAGTTAGAGCTGCTCTCAAACGCATTATATTAAGCGCAGTTCTGTATCTGTTCAGACACTGCAGGTGTGTCTACACTCCAGGCTGGTATGATGTGCATCGTGTTGTTAGATAAAATCAGCCAAAGTCAGTGATCAATCTAAATTAAAAAACTAAACTAAACTTCACCACATTGGGTCTCTGGTTTGTCTGTTTTTATCCTAAAATACAAATACTGTTTTACACATCAAGAATCCTTCAAGTGCTTCGCAATTAAATCTTTTTATGAAGGGATTCTCCGCACATAGATGCTTGTGAGAGGTTTTGTTTTTGAAAGACACATTGGAAATGTTGAAACTTCAGTGAATGTTGCTGATATAATGTCAGTATGACTGGCAACAGGTTATTTCTCTGTCTGTTTTAGCAGAGAAACGCGTGTCTCGATAAAAAAAAAGTGTTGTGTCACTGCCAACGTGCGTCAAATGTGCGTGTCCCACGTGCTGTGTGGCGGCTCTAATCTGTTTTATGGGCGCTGAAAAAATAAGCAGACGTGCGACACAGATGTGTGTCCCGGCCGTTAGAGAACATTGCATATTTTTGGCTCTGTCCTGCTTTCAATATCTGCTGGTTTAATGACCTGGTTTCCTCTCCAGAATTCTACAAGTTCTGTAAGTTTTAGCATTTCCCACAAACTGTATTAAAAGCAACATTATGCAGATTTTGGTATTGAGCGCAATTTGGCAACCCCACAGTTTCCAACTACAAGACCTCTGCAGTGAGTACAAATCCCTCGTTCCTGTGACAATGACGTCAGTTGCAATGAACGTTTGAACTACAGACAAAACTCGCCAGTGCCATAAAGATGTCATGTCTTGAAAACTTCTGCCTTGAGTGGCAGCCAAGTAGCTCAGGACAGCAGCATGACAAGCTAAGGTAACCTGAACCAGAGACAACATGCTGCTGACACCTGACTTTAACATTCACTCACTAAAACTTTGTCGAAATGGGCTGATTTGGCGGTTCATCAAAAGCAAGTAGGTGAAGAACTTTGCTAACACAGCAAAACATGGAACAAGTGCAACAGCACAAAAGACATAGCAAACCAGCCAATATTACTCATTAATCCAGCAGCAACAAGTCCACCTTGGTGTGTGTCTGGCTGATGTTATTTTGCATCACGCTCGCTAATGAATGAAAGCCAGTTGGACTTCGCTCCCTCAGCCTGCTGGGTGGTCACTCTCTTTTTCTCCTCTTAGCTTCCTCCATCAGTTTCCTGCTCTGTATCTTTGCCTCTGTCATGATGTCCATTAGGGCTGCTGAGCCTGTTTGTGCTGCCGTGCTTATTGGCTTTTGACATGTTGTTCATTCTGCCTCACAACCCACCTGCGTTCCCCTCTGAGTTTCCTAAATTATCTAGTGGAGTAACTTGCGATTGGGACTGCATAGTGACTTACACTCCATTGTGTCTGACTCTCTTCACCCTCTGCATGCTGACTTCCAGCTGCTTCCTTCAGGGCGTAGGTTTGGTCCTCCCAAATGCAGCACCAGTGGATGTTGATTGTCCTTTGTCCCGTCTGCTATTGTTGCTCTTAACAAGCACTGATGTTACGTCATTTATTTTTTCATTATCCTCCAGTGAGCGATGTTTGGGTCCTTTGTTGTGTGCACTGCGTTTTGTTATTGTTTGTGCATGTTGTATTTGACTACTGGCTGTAAACCAAATTACCCCAAGGGGACATTAAAGTTTTACCTTACCTTACCTTACACAGAGACAGCATTCACCCTTTTACAAGTCAGACTACCATAAAGGTGATCATGAAGCTATTTTGAGGTTAAATTGTTACGGGTCCCTGGTAGCTCAGTTGGTTGAGAAGGCGCCCCATGTAAAGAGGCGGTGTCCTCGCTGCAGCGGCTACAGGTTCGATTCCATCCTGTGGCCCTGTGCTGCATGTCATTCCCTCTCTCTCTCCTTCACTCCCTCATTTCCTGTCCGACTCTTAAGCTGTCATATCCAATAAAGGCTCAAAAAGCCCCAAAAAAGGTTAAATTGTTAAAAAATGTTGCTTTATGTCAGGATCATGATTTCTCACTGACAGTGTTTCAGTTGAATACCAACATGTCATATCCAGTAATGTTCAGCTGGAGCGCTCGCTCAACTCTAATACCACATTAAAATGTATGTGGGTGATTCATTTGTGTTGCGTCTCGAATGGATTCTCAGCAACCACTTCTCATAAAGCGCGTTATGGAATCACAGCACCGTGAAAGCAGCTTTAAGGAACGTGCTGAACAAAGTGATTAATGATTGATTTTAGGTGAGCAGCAGAAAGAACCTGGAGTCCAATCTGCGGCAGCTGGAGCGAGAGAAAGCCTTGCTGCAGCACAAGAGCCTGGAGAGCCACCGCAAGGCCGAGAGCGAGGCCGACAGGAAGCGCTGCCTCGAGAACGAAGGTGACATGAGACGCGTTTTATCCCACACGTGTTGCAGATTTTGTAAATGTATTTGGACACGAAGACGTCTTGTGCTAAATGAATTCACAATCCTATCGCCTCAAATTAACTTTTTTTCTTTTACTGTTAGAATGAGACATTAATAAAGATTGTTTAGGAACCAGAAGTTTTGAGTTGATATCACATTTTCCAAAAGCCATCGAGTCAACACACTTCCTTTTTATTTGGAAGGATCCTAAAGTTATTTTAAAATAGGTAATATAGATCCAGTAAAATGTGATCTTCTGTTCCACAGCTTCCTGTATTTATTTACTGACTTTATTTTGAAGTAGATGAGCTTTGGTGGAAACAAACAAACAGACTGATATAATGTGGAGGACACTGCCATCACCTGGTCAGAAAGAGATTTTAAACAGCACTGAAAACCACAAGAGTAACACGAGACTGCAGGCCTACTCATACTGAAGAATTTGCACAATAATCACATTTAGTGTAACTGTTGCTCTGTTTTGTGAAACCCAAACTTTCTATTGATTAACACCTAATATTAGGGGATACTGAGGTGTCATTGTACATACAAGGCTTGAACATCTGTTTTGACATTTTTTATGTTTTTTTGTTTTTTTTCCTGAGTTGATCTGTCTCTTTGTCTGTGTTGTGCAGTCAACAGCCTTCGTGACCAGCTGGACGACATGAAGAGAAGAAACCAGAATTCACATATTTCCAATGAGAAGAACATTCACCTGCAGAAACAGGTCAGTCACTGATTATGTTTTGCCTGTTGTTGTAAAAAATACCAAAATGATCGTTGACGGAAAAGTAAGACTAATGAATATTATCGGCTGTTAAATAGACGGAAATATATTTCAGAAAGTATTTGACGCGTTTATGACAATTGATCGATCATAATGTAATATTAGTTGCGACTAAGGGGCAAGGCTCATCATGTCTGTTAACGTTAACATCAGTCTGCCTGAATGTGTACTCACATCATCAAGCCGATGCAAGCTCCGCTCACTCGCTGTTGCTTGCTCTCTGTCCATCATCCTCGTTGCACAACTTTCTAGAGATAAAATAACGTCATGATAATCCACCGGTTTTACAATGTCCGCTTCCAGCTCGTCCATCTGTTTCTCATCTTCAGTTTCCTTTAGCAACATTAACTTTGGGTGATTTTTTAACATTGACAGCAGCTCTGTTAAGTGCTCGCAGCTCACTGTGTCAATGCATAGTTCCTCTTCAACTGCCTACAGCAACTTCGTGTGACACTCGCGTAACTCTGACTTTAAATCTGTGTTTCAGTCTTTGCAAACATTCCGTCATTTTATCCAATGTCGGGGTAATGTTAATGTTACTTCGTTAGCTGGTAAACTAGCTACAGCTGTCACTGTCAGCTGATAATCATCTGTCCCGGGCTTCGGCGCCAGAAAATGTGGGGACTTAAACTTAAACAAAAAAATATCCGGAACTTCAAGTTTCATAGCTTAACTGTTTACATAACAACTGCATGAACAAACACATGGCGTTGTGATGTTTACCTCTCCTTTACCGCAACCTTGTGGTCTAAGTTAGTCACCGCCTGTCTTTATTAACTGAGAGGCAAAAAAACATTCAATCAAATATTAATTAATTTTCAATTGCCAAGGCAACGATTGAAGCTTTGAAGCATTTGGGTCAGCTCTATCAGAAATATAAAAAATTCCTCTCAGCGGGGAGTACTAAACAGTGTATTTTAATTAAAGTGCATTAACCCTTTTTCTGTTTGTCCAAAATGCATTTTTACAGAAGATTTGTAACAAACTGGACCGAGGCCATACTGTAACTGTTTGCCAATAGAAAAATGATGAGTAACCTGATAATACAGCTGGCTGTTCTTTAATCATATTTCATCTGTCCTGTCTCCAGCTGGAGGAAGCCAACACATTGCTGCGGGCTGAGTCTGAGGCGGCGACGAGGCTCCGAAAAACCCAGACAGAGAGCAGCAAACAGCTGCAGCAGCTGGAGGCCAATGTTCGTGAGCTGCAGGATAAATGCTGCCTGCTGGAGCGCAGCAAGCTGAGCCTGGAGAAAGAATGCATCAGCCTGCAGGCCGCGCTGGAGACGGAGAGGAGGGAGCACAGCCAGGGCTCAGAGACCATCAGCGACCTGATGGGTGGGTGACACACACAGTCATTGTCACAGTTTCACCTCTTAGTCTGTACGCAGTGCTCATTTTTATGTATTAACAAACAGAAAGGTGCCACATTGTCTTTTATGTTCCTCTAAGACAGGACTAAACATATTTCAGTTTTATTTTGTTTGTCCTTGTTTATTATGTTAGTGTTTATTTGAATGCATACAGCAGTGTGGTCTGCGTGATTGTTGTGTGTGTAATGCAGTTTGGTGTTTGAAATTCTGCTGTGAGAATTTGCTGGTACAGTTACCTGTATTTTTATGCTGTGGAGATTCTATTTCACGCAACACAAAATGTGGCGCCTCAGCACCACATTCTGTCCACCAAGCATCTTACATGGCTGATTACTCAGGCAGCTCAGTGGGCAAGAGTGCCATGCAAATACAGAAGGCACTAAAGAGGCTTTTCAGGCGTTAATAAGAAGTTTGGACCGCAGAATCTGTTCAGCAAATAACACGTTCACTATCTGTGTTTGGTCGTGTTTGATTTGGATTTACTTTAAAGAGCTTTTATCGAAATGGGAGGAGCTTTACAGAGCCACCGTGGCCACGATACAAACACAAACACATACATCTGATGTTTGGAGATACAAGGCTTAGAGCTCCTTTTTCCCACTGTTTGGACACATGTGAGTAGAGAGAGTTTAAACTGAAATTCTCTCTCTCTCTCGTGTTGCAATCCTTGAATCAAATAGAAGCCAGTTGCTCCGTTGCAGCTGGTCAGTGTGAACATTAGCCCGCTGTGGTTGTACTGGCCAGCTCCCAGCATGCATTTAGGTGACTCTACGTGGGAGAATGTTATTATCAAGGTTAATGATTCAACCTTAATCAGATTAAGCCACTCAGGCTGTTTAAACTAATGTGTTAAAGCTTTTATCTGATTGTGATAATTGAGGTAAAGTCACGCAGCTCATTTACACCACCCAGATTTCTGCTCAGTTTTGTGTGTGTGTGTGTGTGTGTGTGTGTGTGTGTGTGTGTTGCTTTTTATCAAATTACAGTCACTGCTCATCATATGCAGTGAACACAGGATGCATTTACGAATCAAACAAGGTGACACAATATCTTAGATTCTGCAATGACCTGCTTTCTACGGTGAACAGAGATATCGGCGAAATAACGTCAGTTGTAGCCACATTCATGATGAAGGTTTCTGTTGTTGATGTTCCTGAACACAGATCAGTGTGTGCACACATTAAGGATAGAATGAGAAATCAGAAACAGGGATTGTGTATGAGCTTACAGTGACAAAGTAAACAGAGGTGATTTACGTCTTTTGGAGTCAGTTTTTGTTTTGTTTTTCCAAATTAGCACCTCTGAGGACTCTCTTGGCTTTGTATTGCAGGACGAATCACGGGCCTGGAGGAGGAAGCACGTCAGCAGAGACAGACTCTGTCCAAAGCTGAGGCGGAGAAAAGACAGCTTCAGGAGAAACACACCGATCTGGAGAAGGTAAAACAGAAAATCTGAAAACTGAAGACGATAACTTTTGACCTCTTATGGACAATATGTTCTTCATTGGTCTGTAAATCTTTTTATTATTAAAAAACTTTCTCATTTGTGGCCTTGAGGTGCTCTCCTCTCCTGTGAAATCTATGAGTCAGCTGTGTACAAGCATGATTAAACAAAAACAAACAAAATCAAAGTAAATCCGATCAAACTGACCTTTTCAGGAAGTAGCCCATCACCATCTTCCTGCCTAATATAAGACTAACAGGCTGCCCAGTCATATAAACACCTGGGAACTGAACTGCAGAGATAAAAATAAACATGGTGCGGTGCAGAGCACTTTGTCTCAGGTTATCTGGCGCCAGTTAAAACATTAACATCATTAATTAAAGCATTTTATCAAGTGTTTTCCTTTCAGCGTTGTTTCCAGTGGGAGCATCACAGACTAATGTTAGAGGCTTGAACTTTAACAGTTTATGTTGTCTAGAGATTTTTCTTCAGCACAACTACGAGCAAAGTGCTGATTACACTTAATGACCACCATATTCATCGAACAGTAATGTTCCTCTGAGTTCTTCCATGGATTAGCTGGTGATCTCCGTGTGCTTTACTGAATAATTCAATGGCACATTGATCCTTATGTTTCAATGACTTGCATGGATGGGTAGTTAGTGATGCATAATGCTCATTAAACCCTTAAATTCCCTGAGTCTGAGATTAGATTGTGTAAATTTGAGTGCAGTGTTTGCCATCCGGACATTAATGTGTTCTTGACTGCGTCTTTGCTGGCTGAGTTTTGCTCTTCATTGCACTGGTTTTGTTTTCGTTGTGCAGGAGATGAGCAACAAAGAGATTGATTTGACCTACAAGCTGAAGGTGCTGCAGCAGGAGCTGGAGCAGGAGGAGGCCTCTCATAAGGCCACCAGGGCGCTGCTGGCAGACAAGAGCAAGATCAAAGTAACCATCGAGGGCGCCAAGTTGGAGTCAATGAAGGGTAAAGGACACCAACCTTGTCTTTGCTTGTTAACTACAACCGGCAGCCCATGCTGATTTTTAATGTCACACATTAGATGCTCTGAGGCTGAAGATCTGAATGTGTGAAACAATTAAGCACTGTTACATTTCTTTTGTCATTAACTACCTATATAAACATCATTTCTGCTCTGTATCAGTTGCGTGAGTCCTAGAAATGTTGGAAAAGCTTAACAATGTCGTGTCTGTGTTCATAACATCATCCTGTGGTGTATAAAGTCGTGTTGTAGCAGCTCAGAGTGTTCACACACAGCACTGTCTTGACCATCATGTCTGATTTAACGTCCAGACCTTTGTGACTTCAGGACGTAAGTGACATCGGGAGAATTTCATTGTAAATGAATTCAGCTTATGAGTACAAGATTTTTTTAAAATTTTAATTGGTTTACTTTTGCAGAGCCTGCAGTTAGTTTTCAAAACACATTTACTCTACATGTAATTATTCGAATTTAATAATTCATGAATCAAAATGAAATCAATTTGAGGAGCCAGAAACCAAATAGAAGCCGACCACATGTTTACTGGCAAAACTGTGGCCTTGAATTTGCTGTAACTTGTTAAATACTCTTAACCAACTGAAAAGCTGAAGAATCGTGACAAAATCGAAATTGTGGTGCTACTTGGAAAAAAATCCGGATATTTTCGCCCAGCCCTAGTTGTACTGTTCAGTAACTTTCAAAATAGTCCTAAAAACCAACATGAAGAGTTGTGATGAGATTGTTGACCTTGATCCTGCCAGAAGAAATATGTGATGCTGTGTTTTTGCTATATTCCCTCCCATCCATCGCTACGAGTCATACATAAGGTGCATTTGTTATTACAGCTTTATTGATTAACAAAACTAAAAGATGTGGAAAATGTATTATATATGTCTCATCCAGAAATGGAGCAGAAGCTGGCGGAGGAGCGAGCAGCCAAACTGCGGTTAGAAAACAGAATCCTGGAGCTGGAGAAGCACAGCAGCATGATGGACTGTGACTATAAACAGGCCCTGCAGAAACTAGACGAGCTGCGCAGACACAAGGACCGACTTACCGAGGAGGTGAGTGATGGTTTATAGTCTGTGTTAAGATATGAAATGACACCCACAGAAACACATCCTTTAGCTATTATTATGCCACCCCTGAGCTGCAGAGGTGAGACGGCACTTCAGAAGCATTTTGACAAGCAGGGAGTACAAAAAAAATCAATAGCAAAAACAATTTTGACTTTTGAAACAGGGCCCTCACCATTTCTCTCTGCATTTTGTTTATTCCCTCATGTGAAGAACCTGACGCTGAAGATCGAGCAGGAGACCCAGAAGCGTAACCTGACTCAGAACGACCTGAAGGCCCAAAACCAGCAGCTCAGTTCTCTGCGAACCTCCGAGAAGCAACTCAAACAGGAAATGAATCACCTGCTGGACATCAAACGCAGCCTGGAGAAACAGAACCAAGAGCTGCGCAAGTCTGTTTCCATTTATTGAACTCTTCGTGTTATTCATACTCGCAGCTTCATATTTAAACATCAAGAGGATGACTAATAATAGAATTTCTCTTTGTTTTTGACTCCAGAGAGAGACAGGACACAGACGGGCAAATGAAGGAACTACAGGACCAGTTAGAAGCTGAACAGTATTTCTCTGTGAGTCTCCATTCTGCTCTGCGATTGTAAATGAATTTAAAATGATTAGCAGCACATTATGGTTCTGCACCTTGCCCACTGAATGTGTGGGCTGTTACGGGCCACCAGAGCAACATTTCCTTTTATTGCGGTCGTTAATGCATTAATGTGTTTATCGAATCGCTGCTAGAGAAATCAATGTCAGCTGTTCTACATCTGTTAGTTCCTTTTTTTAATGTATTTACATAATAATGTAAACATAGCATGATCAGTGTAAACAGAATAATCTTATATTTACTGAGCTCTGTTTCCCTGTATTATAATTTTTAGTTCATTTGTTCTGAACATGATCAATATTAGTCAGGAATTGTTTCCCTTTATTAAACGTTTCTGCTCTAGCAAATGTACGGAAGTAGGCTGAATTCACGAGGTGCTCGCAGGCAATCTGAATGTGCTTCAACCTGCTCACACAAACGCCTGTCTGGTGCTCTCAGACTGGGGCAGTATTGTAGAGAAGAAACTGAAGCCCTATTTGCACAGGATTAGTATTACCTGGGGACCTCTTGTAATTTAGAAATTATCCCCTACAGGATAAGCGAAGCCTGTGATGTTACTCAAATTTACTGACTTTATATTTACCCCCAGATATGATGTCAAGGCTTTGCGTAAGGCCACATAGCACTGTTGAACATGTTGCAAATTTGAAACATCTTCCTTGCCGCATGCTGCAATGCGTCCATCTCAGTCTCATCATTTTTTGAGTTTCCACTCTTTTGATGGCTTTCAGCTTGCTCTTTCTGCAAATGGTATACGTGTACCAAGTTGACCTCGCACCCAAAATACTGTCAAGACCTTCGAAGGCAGCCTCCACTGTTCTCTGGTGCAGAAAGGTGCAGAGGAAACTCAGACCTTTAAAAAAAAAAGAAAAAGATCCCACCAAATCACAGAGATGTCGATTCACACGTGACTAATATTATCACAGGACCTATGTGTTTGGCAAAGTATGATAGGTAATTTGCGGTGAAATTTTTACTTTACAAATTACAGACATGATCGATTCGCACAGGATTTAGATCACAGACGTCCTCCGCAATTACTACATATTACTATAGGCTCCGAGGTAATACTAATCCCATGTGAACAGGGCTTTAGAGAATGAATCCAAGGTTGCTGGAGCAGACAGATTTTATTGCAGACTAACATTTCGATGCCAGCTGTGCCTCCATCAGAGTCATGTGTTATGTGTTAATATATTACCTGTGAGGAGTTTGACTGGTTTGCTGTGTTTCACAGACGCTGTATAAGACTCAGGTCCGTGAACTGAAGGAGGAGTGTGAGGAGAGGAACAAACTCTACAAAGATGCGCAGCAGTCTCTGCAGGAGCTACAGGAGGAGAGGTGGTTTGGCTCTTTCATAGTATAATCTAGATACTTTATATTCTGCTGCGAATTCAGTTTGTTTTTGTTTTCTTTTTAACCCAATCAAAATGAAGACAAAACAAGGAAGGAGCAATCAGTTCATTACATCTTTGTAGTCTGGGTGATGAGTGGTTGTTCATTTCCTTTTTCGCATGTCTTTCAGGGATTCATTGGCAGCTCAACTTGAGATCACACTGACAAAAGCTGACTCTGAGCAGCTCGCACGCTCCATCGCTGAGGAGCAGTACTCAGACCTGGAGAAGGAGAAGATAATGAAGGAGCTCGAACTGAAGGAGATGATGGCCCGCCATCGTCAGGAGCTAGCAGAGAAGGACATCACCATCACTTCAGTGAGTAAAGCAGATAAATCCAGGTGACCTGAGAAGGTTTTATAATGTAGGCTGTTAATAAATCAAATGGTAATAGAGAACAATGAATTAGCTGATCAATAGCAGTAAATGCTAAATATTGGATTTCTTGTGAGTCTTTGAGTTTTACCTGTTGAATGCGTTTAATGTGAAGCTACAGCAGAAGGAAATGTTTAGCTTGCATTAGTGTTAGCTGAATACATCGCTCCACAGATGATGTCTAGTGTGATCGGTAACACTGGTGTTGGCATGAGCAGCGTTGGAGAGTAACTGGTTACATGTTACAAAATTCCATAATTTAATTACAAAATAGATGTAACTGTAATCAGTTACAGTTACTGGGAAAGAATGTGTGGTTAAATTACAGTTACTTATGAAAATGGTAATATTTAAAAAGGGGATTACATCTGAATATTTTCTGTAAGAAGCTTTGACTGTATGTTAAATGATATTCATTTTGTTGCTTTGCATGTTTTGTTGTGCACAATGATTTCCTCTGTAATTTACGCTCAAGGACTGTTAAC
>JAPZDX010000007.1:20998490-21013643 GCA_029783625.1 Naso annulatus | reverse complement strand
AAGTTATTGGTTATTTTTGAGGAATTGTGTGTCTGGAAAGGCCATGGGATATTTTTAATATATTTTATTATTTTACAGACCCCTCGCACCACAAAGCACTAGGGGTCCCGGACCCCTGGCCGAGAACCATTGCCAAAGTGAACTACAATATTTTGAGACAAAATATTGATTTAAAATGTTTTTAGTACAAGCACACTTCAAAGCTTCTTCCCTTTATTAGCTTGACTCCAGACCTCAGTGTAGCATCTGTAACAGAATCACTGAAAACTAAACCAACACTGAATGTTAGGATGCTTGCAGCCTCTAATCCAGGGGTTTCAGTTTAAATATTACCAGGGGGGCCACACCAACCAGGTTTTTCTCTCATCAGTAAGAAAAATGAACTCCGGTGTTTTATCTTTGCCTCCTCTCATCCTCTGGCATACTGCTCTGAATGTGCAGCAGAGTAATGTATGTTGAGACGTTATCTCCGGAGCACAGCAGCTTTCTTCTTGCAGATTAGAACTGAAGCAGTTGCATTAAACCTCACATAAAAATCATCACCCGCCTCTCTTAAAAGTGTCTTTAAAGCTGCTTAATGGTTGAGACACACACACCACATAACCGCAGTCTCTCTGGGTCCATCCCAGCCTGGGACTCATTTCTCTCCCTCCCAATGTTTCCTGTGTCTCTACATTGTAGACTGTCACAAAAGAAGTAATTGTCTGTCCTCCACGTCAGCACTTTGTTTTAGATTAGAGAGACATTTCAGTGTCAGTTGTGCTGCAGTAAATCAGTGTGCTGTTAACTTAACTTGGCTGTCTCATGTTTCCCAGTTGATGCAGCTTGCAAAGGATAATTCTGGTATTTTTCAAGCTGAGATGTGTTCTCATAACTGTGGCCACTGTGGCCATTAGTCATAGTAACTGTGTGCTCCTTCCCTCCCTTGTAGAAACTCAGGAAAACATAACTTTGCAGCAAGCACATATTGTGGTAACTAAGCCTCCCACACCTTTAAAATAAACATGATTTCTCTACCACGGCAAACACAGTGAGTTGCCTCCTGAATCATTCCACAAACTGCAGTGATTGCCTGAATTGGGATGTTTTTCAAATCTCAGCAACTGCGGTTGAAAGTGCAACGTTATAATGAACCATAGAACGGTCACAACTGAGATAACCAGGCTGAAAAACAGTCACATTTCCCTTAAAATATGAATTATAAAGCCATTTTGTGCTCTGATTTTGCAATTTTGCAAGAAAATGAAATGATTAATCTAAAATAAAAGACTAGTTGAAAATCAATGGTGTATTTATGTGTCGGATATAAAATTTTACAGAAGTGGGGGCCTAATTGTCTTGAGGGCACATTCCTAGTTTGAGCCCCTGCCCTTATCGAATAATTACAAATGTAATAAAAGGAGAATTACTGCTAAAATTTCCACTATCTGTCAAAATGTTTCAGGAAATACTGTGTGATTTCTCCGTCCCTCTCAAACCTGTGATACCAGTGCTGGGAGTGAGGCTGCATGAAGTATGGAGTGAGACAGGAACCTTGTACGTTTTTCCTGCTCTCACCTGGAGACGTGGCATTCACGACTTGTGTTTGTTAAGATAAATACAAGTTGAGTTTGACTTCTCTCATTAGTTTCTTGCTGTTGCTTTAACAAGCTGCTGTAACAGAAGAAGCTGCTTTAAAATCACTTTGCTGTTGGCATAAAGGCAGCAGAAACAGCAGGGCAGAATGACATTTTCCACAGCTGTCCGTGCAGGTTTCGGTGTGATGCTCATGTTAGTGTTTGTGGCAGCAGGTGAAAATGGACCGAGGCTGTAATCTCGAAATGTAACAGCAGCACTGCTTGGATCTGAGGTCGACCGAGTGTCACCGAAAACCAGCCTGGCATCTTTATAAGCACCGTTTGATTTTCTCATGGATGTCTACAGAGACTTGAACTCTTCTCGCCCTTTTGTTCCCCATTTTTCAGCTCCACTATACTCTTTTAAAAATGGTAAGACTTTTATCAACCCGTGGGACAAATATTTTGTATTGAAAATAGAGACAGCACAAAATAAATTTAATGTCTTTCTTTTATCCTGCCTGTTTGTTTGACAGTTACTTTTTAATTGGATATGTCTTTTCTGTCTAGAAGTTTTTTTATCTTACCTTCTTATTCCTGCAAGGGGCACTAAACTTAGGGAAAGTAAAACACAAACTATTAAAAAGGGAAATTAAGGCTCCTCAGAGTGAAAGCTGCAGTGGAGCCACAGCTTGGAAGCTGATATGTGTATCAATCACTTAGAGCCAGCTACAGTCATTCAGATTACAGAGTCAAGGCTGTGCAGTCAGTAGCCTGAAACAGACTTTCATCGACGTGATCGTGGATCTAGATAAATCTTTTCCTCCATGCATCACTTTAATGTTTGGTGCTGTTTTTCTCATATGTGACGTTTTATGAATATTCTGCTGACAGAGTTTAAATTTGACTAGTTTATTATAACCTGTGACAGCTGGCTGTTGCACAAATCTTTCCGTAGCTGAAGGACCTCTGAATGAGTTTCTTTGTTGAAATGTATTGCAATAAAGCTACGAAGTTCAGTAAAACATACGAATAACAGGAGACAACGGTAGCTGCAGTAATAAAGGAGGGACGTCTACTTAATAGTAAAACTGGTAACACTTTCTACGAAGCATGTCTCTATAATGCATTATAACTCATTGTGATCATATATAACACATTATAACACATTATGAACACTCTTATAATGCATTACATTTGGTTATCGTCATGGTTAGAATTACATTGAGGGTTAGCGTTAACACTTACTTTGCTTATAACTATGATTATTAGCACTATTGGTGCATTGTAAGTATGTTTATAATGCATTGTAGATGGATGCTTGAAGTAAAGTGTTACCGTAAAACTACTTAATAAAGCTGTATAATAACTGCATGTTTAAAAAATATTAAATGACAGATGCAACAGTTTACCATATCTTTGATATTTATTTTTATGCCCCTAAAAGATAATTATTGGCTCAATGATTTTCCTTCAAACTACATCAGAAAGATCAATTTAATTACAAGTGATGATCATAAGTAATTACAAATTTATTAGAAGCTTAATAAAGTCAATTAGCCTACCGTTGTTTGTTCTTAAATGATCCTGCTGCTGTCTCCTGGATTGTGCGTAGGGAGGATTTCAATGATAAACTGAACATAAAATGTGGCATCAAAAACAAAACCTTAACTGAAAAAGGAGACATTGGCTTTGAAATCAGAGAAAAAAAAGTACTGACACTGGAACACACTAACAAACATTCACAATTTTATCCAATTTATTTTGATATGTATTCTGATGCGTACTCAAATAGCTGTTTTCTTTAGAGAGAAGAAAAGAAGAGAAAAAAATCAGAAGATTGTCACTGAAAAAAAGAAAAACCCCACATCAAAAAAACAAAGATATCAAAGAAAATAAAATTGTTTTTTTATGTGCTCTATTTTTCAGTGGCATTTTTTCGGTGCCAATTAAACTTTTTACAATGCCAATGTTTCCTTTTTCTATTCAGGTTTAGTTTTAATGCCAAACACTATTTTTTAATGCCAAATTTAAAGTCAGTGTTCCAGCTCCAGAACCAAGCTGCTGTGTGTCTGCGGTTGATGATTGCGCTTTTAAAAATGTAATCACAAAATTAAAATGGAATAAGCAGTCCTCTTTTACTTAATCCGATTAACGTGGCCCCAATCCCAAAGAGTGCACAAGACAGACAAATGCAAAACAGTTATTATATAGTAATTTATTAATTTTGGCGAATGTCTTTTTGAAGGGCAATTTACAGCTTTTACCAGAGCCATAGAACAATACTTTATAATTACAACATTTACAGGTGCAGTTCAGTTTGTGTTTTTACATCAGACGATGGAGATGAGCTGTGAAGGGAACACAGAATCAATGCGTGTAACACAGGTACTGGAGACAAAGCAAAATACTTCTCATTGGTCAATATTTAACTTGCACATTGTCTTCATCAGTCACTGAGCCTCATGACACATGACAGCTCATCACTGCCTCGCAGCAGAATGACTGACAGGTTTGCCAAATACAGTGAAGCAAAAGCATCAAAAAACTGACACATATTGTCGTCATTCACCTAAATATCAACACCGCCGCGCTCGTGGCGTTATCTGATAGATATACTGTGTGTAACTGTCCTTAAACTTAAAAAAGGCAGACTTTAAACACAGACGAGTGTGAACACCATGTGTGTGAAAATGAGCGGGATGACGCTCAGACTGGTCTCAGCTTTCCTTCACATGTACAGCAAAAGCAGTTTGTATTCAAAGGTTTCACTCGCACTCATTTGTATTCCACAACACTCATCCTATAATAGAAAAGATAAAATATGCAAATTTAGGAAGGTAGAGTGCTTCCTGATAGCAATTTGAAGGTTAAGATTGATTTAGCGTATTTGCTATGTTTCTTTGTCCAAATAAAAAAGGAAAGAAACTTTTTCTTTTAACAGGAAATTAAATAATGAAAGTCATGTGTAAAGAACCAAAAAAAAAAAAAAAAAAAAAAAATTATCTCCACTGTCTCAAAGCACTCTTTCAACAGAATGGAGAGCAGTGATTTTAATACAACCAGAGGAAACAAGGTCTTAACAAATCTTCAGTGGGGAGAAAAAAAGATGAATTCTTAAATGTTGCTTGTTTAATCTGTTCTATTCTTTTGTAAAACCAGCCTCGGCGCTCTATTTAATCTCCACCGTAAAGGCCACCCTGAAGGACTTTTCACATTTCCTGCATATGTTCTTTTACACCATTCAGGATATTTAACATTTATTTATTTCAAGGATTGCCCAATCCCTCTCTCTCTCTTTTATTTATTTATTTTGCTCTCACTATGTTACTAAAACAAAATAATTGCCGTTTAAAAGAACCTCAATTGAGAACCAGCTGATGTAAAATGAATCGGTTTGGATTTGAAGAAGCATGTAAAAGAATAATTTATAGAGCCACTTCCAAATAATAAATAAACAAATGAATAAATAAACAAGCAGGCAAGCAAACATCAACAAACACATTTTTTCCCAGTATTTTTTCTATAAATGTCTCTGGTAATCCAGTGTCCAATTCTGTGATATTGTGGAAAAATAGTCTGATACAAGTTATTTGCCACACTGTTGTTTTCCAAAAGCACGTGGATACGGAACAGTGTGAGGGTTCTGCAGGAGATCTGACACATGTGGCTGGCAGCTGTGGACAACTTTGCAGTCGCTGCAGTTTATCTGGTCACCGAAGTTTGTGAGTGAATGTCTGAAGTTTGGCAAAATATAGAGATTTGAATCCACTTCGCTCTCAGACAGGAGAACACTTGGCACATGTGCACATTCCTGGCCACTACCGAAAGGAAAGTTGCCTTCCTGTGTCACAGACTTTTTTTTTTTCTTTCATTCAGTCATGATCCCTCCAGCGTTGAAAAAATACATTTTTTAAACTCTTAAAACTAGCATTACTCCACATTTTGCCTCCCAAAGATTTTTTTTAGTTTTCTGATGTGCTTTAGCATCCATTAGGGATTTTTACACACCATGGGAAAAGCCTGATGGACTCATCCAGCTCTGTTTCCGTGAGATGGGTTCTGAACTGGAGGAAGAAACCAAAACGGTGGGACAGTATGGGTGGGGTAAAACAGTCTCTGTCCTGACACAGTGTTTCCTGCTATGTGTCCTGAACACAGTCTCCAAAGACATGGCCTGAAAAAAAGACCAGTGGTACAGGCATTGGGGCTAAAGCACGGTGGCGTTGTGGCCCTCCATCCTGGGCAGCCTGGGGTCCTGAACTGTCCCCATAGTGACCAGCAGTGGACGGCTATCCTCGGACATGGCCGTCCGACCCATGGACACTGAGGTGGGGATGGAGGCCCCCCTCTGGTGGGCTGCCGAGGAGGGCATGGAGGCGCCCTGTTGGGATGGAGGAGGGTTGGGGTTAGCGTGGGTGGCCTCCAGCGGCATGCCCTGCTCTTGGTAGCCGTAGCCGATGTTTCCACAAGGGAACCGTCTCAGTCTGTACAGGGGAACTGGAGGCAATGCGGCTGAATCTAAAAGCAGAGGTGACTGAGCAGCAGGAGGTGGTGGTGGGGGTAACAGAGGTCTGCAAAGACCCTGCTGCTGCTGCTGCTGCTGCTGCTGATGGTGCAGCAGCTGGAGTTGGTGCTGCTGCTGGAGCTGATGCTGGTACTGCCTTTGCTGGTGCTGCAGGCCCAGCGCCCCTGCAACCTCAGCCACAGTCCGGCCCACGTGCTCTTGCCCCTCCCCGGGCACCCTGCCACTGCTCCCTGCTGCTACCCCGACCCCTGCCTGCCTCTGCTGCTGCTGCTGCTTTCTCTGCTGCAGGAACCACGAGCCGTATGTCGGGTTCCACAGACTGGTGCTCTTCCCGTTGTGGCCCTCCTTCTCGGGCGGGTGGCCCTGGGTGAACGCCAGGTTGACGTGGCCCCCCTCTGAGCCTGGCTGAGTGGTGACATGTGATCCCTTGGCAGTGAGTGTGGAGGTGGCCGTGGAGGTGTTAGTGGTTGTCATGGTGATGGAGGTCTGCGGCTGAGGCTGCTGGTGCTGGTGGAGATACGGCTGGGGCTGGGCTGACAGCTGTGCTTTGGCCTCGGCTGCTGTGCTCGTCACCACAGTGTGCTCCCCGCCTCTCCGGCTCTCTTCTGTAGGATAGGACGGGGGCGGCTGTGGAGCCTCCCCATCAGGCACCTGGGCATTCACCACTACTGTTGGAGCTGAGGGGTCATCGGGGCGCACGGGTGCACGCTCCTCCTCTTCAGGGATGGGTCCGTACTCTACAGGCAGGGGCATGGTCACCACATCAGGGTCCTAAAATCAGGTCAAGTGATCAAAGTTTTATTTGTTAGGATTCACAGAATCGTCCTTCATGTTGGTGCATATTTTTTGTTTGTTTCTTTGTGTGTAGCAACAAAATTGTCACTGGCAAACTGAATTATCTGTAGCTTATTTAACTGAATTCTCTACATCAACCAAAATACAAAATGAAGCTTTTGTCTGGATTTTTTTTTTTCTTTAAGCTTCTGTCTGTTGTATTTCTGTTTGGTAAGCAGCACCACTCTGTATGAGTTTGAAAAGAGATTAAGCGACTCTGTCTATTTTTTGATTGCATGACAAAATGTCCAGACAGGTACTTAGCAGCCGGTTAGCTCAGTAGTTGTGGAGTGAATAAACGATAGCTGGTGGATGGTGAAGTTTTGCTGAATTGTCTCAGCTAACTTTTAAAGTTACTATTTACAGTATATTACACCTCACAGCATCAGCAAATTCATTTTTTTAGAACTGTCTTATTATTTATTCCTAATACAAGTGCATCTTATTTCATTCTTTAGAGACAATCAAAAGAGTTGAATTTGTAGTTAACAATCTCAATTTAAATGCTCAATGTGATGTTTCTGCTGCTAGGGCTCTCAACAAAAACCATGAAAACAGACACAGTGGGATCGTTGATCTTCAAACCTGAACCCTGTCTGATGTGACTCAGACAGAAATGTTCACATACAAAGTATTATTATTATTATTGTTGTTGTTGTTGTTGTTGATAATAAACATTATATGTTTATTAATATTTTGTTTTTTCTTAACTATCATTTTGTGTTTCCCGTGTCGGCACTGACAAGCTGCCAAATGAAACGCATCATTACCATGAATAAAGCTCCAGATTTTTATTATTAGATTGTTGAACCATTTGGGATAATTGAAGCACCCAAGTCATTAAATATATAAAATAAGTCAGGTTTTTTTTAGACATTTAATGGTAGATATGCTAAATATTATGTTTATAGATCAAGAAATATTCCAAAAACATCTATATTTAGATATTTCCCTAAACTGGTTTTGTCCTAATTCATTTTTTCATGGCAGGCAGAGTCCCACAGTGTGCTTTGTTAAGTTACCTGTAAGCAGTAGTCAATTCTCTCCAGGATAGTAGAGAAGTTTGGCCTGTCCTCAGGCTGATGCTGCCAACTCTGAGTCATGATACGGTACCTAAAGATCCAAATGAAGACAGAAACGAGCAGAAACCCTCCAGTGAGAACACTTCCCGCCGCTCCATGCAGACAGTGAGAAAACAAAGAAAGGAAGAATTTGGCTAAACAGCATCAGCTCTCCTGCTGATTTAACAAATAACAGATCGATCTCTTTTGACAACATATTTTTTAGGAGTTGATTTGATTGCTTCAGGCAGATTTAAAGTGTTATCTCCCACCCCTTAAAGCGATTGTGTTGAATGAGTTATGCAGACTACAGGAGAAACTAAACATGAATTAAATCCTAAGATATGGTTTTAATTGCTCAGCTGATCCAACTGTAGCTGCAGCTTTTACTTATCAGGGTGTCCTGTTGTGAGACTGTTTCACAACCTCAGATTAAAAGAACACTGCAGGGCCGTGTGGAGTTTTTTAAACACATTTACGAGGAACATGCAAGGCGGGTCGCTAAATGATACACGGGATAATCTGCAGAGCTGCGGCCCACAGGTGTGAAGGATAAAGCTGTGGAATCACAAAGAGGCCAAAGTGTGGCTCCACTATGTGAATGAGTGATAATGTGTGTGTGTGTGTGTGTGTGTCCATATATGTTGTATAATAGAGTTGGCATGAGAGGCGGTATCAAAAAAGTGAGTGAAAAACACAGTGTGTGATATGGAAATGGGTTTTAAGCTCACTATCAGCTCCCCATGACTTCTTCCAAACTGGGCGGCAAACATGAAAGCAAACCGTTGATGTGAAAGCTCTGAGCGCAACCTCCCATAATACTGGCTGATACTTTTCAGGGTTGCAACTAGCTTACGTATCAGTATCATCAGAGCCTTTCATGTCCGCCTCTGTGTTTGTGTTTTTTATGCTGCCTTTGTTTATGCAACATATGCAACTGAGAGACCTTCTTTCTTGTTCCTGCTCTGGAGAAGCTTAATTAGAACTCATGGGATCATATTGTTCATGCGGTCATGTGAAGCACATCGGTGCACTTAGCATCTGTGTGTGGATGTGCACATACACTGGCCCTGGGCAGTTTTTAGGCGGGTCCATTCTTCCACCGTTGGTTACAAATTCCAACACTTCCTGGTTACTGCGACTTGGATACGGCATGTAGCCCAACGAGAAAATCTCCCACAGCAAAACCCCAAATGACCTGAGAAAGCAGATAAGTTACAGAGAGAGAAAGAAAGAGGGTGAGACGAAGGCTAATCAAGTCAGAACTTACAAGCATCATCAGCGACAAAGTTTGAAAATATGTGAGCAGAGAAATGGCAGAGAGGCAAGGCAAGGTAGAAAACATATTGCTGAGGATCAAAGGCGCTGAAGGACACAGGAAGGTGGAAAACAGAGAGAGGAAGCGGGCAGGTTGGGACAGCAGAGGTTTGAATGTGAATTACAGGAAGTGAAATCACAGAGAGGGCGAGCTGAGGCCAGTTCAACAAAAGTGTGACGGATTCTCACCACGTGTCTGTTTTAGATGTGAAGATGCCCTCCATGAAAGCTTCAGGTGGCATCCACTTCACTGGCAGCATGGCACGCCCACCCTTCCTGTAATAGCTCGCCCTACACACACAAACACACACATTTTAAAACTCAGATGCTTGATGATTAACTGGCTTGTAATAGTAATACTGGTGTTTGTTCGTCTCCTAAGAAATAAATAAATAAATAAATAAATTGTTATTATAATTAATAAATATGTGAAAAGTTGTGAATAGGGCCCGACCAATATATTGGTTTGCCGATGTTATCGGCTGATATCAACCTATTGGCAGATGTGTCGGTATCTGTGTATATGTTCTCCAATAAGTGCTGATAATAAAACTGCTTTTTAAGGCTGGAAAAAATGCTCGGACTAGTGATTTAAAATGGTGTAATCACGTAGTTTGTCCAGAAGGGGGCAGTCTGTTTTTTAATCGGTATTAAGTGAAGTGTTTACTGTTCAGTCCACTGATGTTTGGAATAAAGTTTGTTAAATATCCAGCCTTCATTATGTATTTTTGCCACACATATTTCATAACCACATTCAAAATATTATATATAGAATATCAGCCAATATATTGGTTATCAGAATTTTCTTACTCCCTAATATTGGCATCGGCCTCAAAAATCTCATAACGATCAGGCCCTAGTTGTGAAATGAACTCTAGCATTTGTGATTTGTAGCAGTATCACCATGGTAACACCTATCCAATCAATAGCAGAGGATAAAAAAATGAAAAATTCTGACATCTGGAAGTGACTTCACTCCTTGTCAGCGGCTGTACCAACACTCCAATTGCATTTCAAGCTTCCTCACATGCCGAACATAAGAACTTCCTGTGTGAGAAGAGGGTGACGTTTTGCCATCCAAGCCCTGTCTTAGCCATTTGGAATGCTGTCCTGCATTTGCTGTTGGTAGAGAAATTATCTGGTGTGTGCTTTATCTGATTGTTGGTACTGATAGAGTCCACCGCCTGATTCATCTGTTCATGCTTGAGGCACACATCGAGGGACAGACGTGAACTGGGTTCTGCTCGACTCCCCCATCTGTCACGGTGTCCGCGAGGAAAAACTGACACAAATCAAGATCTCAGTGAAGTGTTGTCAGCACTGTTTGATTGGGAGAAAAATATCGCTTTGGCATCATTTCTGTTGCAGAGGAGTAAATCTGTTTGCCCTGAGTAATTTTGTCATAAAAATGACACTTTATTTCCCCAAGCGGTTGTTTGTAAACACAGCAAGTGTTTCAAGATAGATAGCACTGCATTAGCCTGTAGACACAGTTTGTGACTGGAAGGTTGCCAGTTCAAATCCTTGGGGCTTTTTTGGGAAAGTGAGCGAGAAGCACTTTCTGTGTCTTTGCCTCTCAGATCTAAAAAGTAAGTGAAGCACCAACTGCTGTGCAGGACTGTAATTACAGTGGGCAACTCCCAGGTGTGGACGTGTAGCAGGATGAGAAAAGAGCATTTAACTCAGCTGGTGTTCCCTGGACAAATAAAAGCTAAAGAAGTAAAGAATAGAAAACACATCAAAGACCAGGAAGCAAAAAAAAAGAAAAAAAAAAAACAACCCCCAAAACAGACAATGGCAGCTTAGATAAAATAAGGGACATATAAATATATATTTCAGTGGAACCTTTCTAAGATTTGTTCACTCAAAGATGGAAAAACTGACTTCACTAGCTGGATTTGCAGACCTGTTCGTAGACTTACAGTGCTGTGCAAAATACTTGGAAAAAGAAAAAAAATATCAACCAAATGTTAAATATTTTTAATAAAAATGGTCTACGCACATCATGCCCTCACAGACCAAGGCACTTTACCAGCACTACTCTTTTATACATGTATGATCAATGGTTATTACAAATGGAAGACAGGAAAGTAGATGGACCTGTGCTCTTGGATCTTTTACTGAAACTTTTGATGTCACCAACCACTACATTCTAATTGCCAAATTCACATGTTGTGGTTTCTTACCTTTAGCTCTTGCCTGGATGAGGAGTTACCTCTCTGGCAGAACAGTGGTAGTCTTCCCAACAGCAAAAATATATCCTGCGGTGTACCACAAGGGACTTGCTTGGGGCCACATTTATTCAGTTAAATAGTTTACCATTGTTGCCAGAAAAGCAGTTAGTTATGTATATTAATCAGACAACTTTTTTTGTGTGTGTGTGTATTGCCAACATTAGTAGAGCTGAGAGAATCTGCTGTACATTACTAATAAGGTGAAAATGACCAAATTAGAACCAAACATTGCCAAAACTCACTTAGGAGTAGGAATGGTCTTACAAACAACACTGTGCTCACCTTGTCCATAAAGGGGATATCAATTAATAGGGTCACTAAAACTAAAATATTTGGTGTTAAATTAAATTTATTATAAAGAGCCATGAAGAACCAATTAAATAAGTCAAATTGTGCACAAATGGAGCTACCAGATGTATCGGCTATATATATTAAGGGCTATTTTGTACTTAATGTTTTTGAAACATTTTTCTTGGTTTATTTCTTGGTTTTGTGGGTTTGTGACTTCATTTTTATTTATTTATTTATTTTTTTGCATTGTGTAGAGTCAGTTTATTTGCTTCTGATCTTTGTATTTGGCTTGCATTGTCTTTTCTTGTCTTGTTGACACTGTGTGATTTTCATTTGTTGTCTTTTTTGTTCTTGTTTGTATGACCTCAGGAAAAATATCAACCACTTTGCGAAAGCTACACGGGAGCAAGATTTTGCAGTATTTGTTACTTGCCTAAAACATCTCTTTGGTTTGATATTTATTAAACTGAAAAATCAAGTTCAAAGTTTAAAAGAGTAAAAGACAACTGCACTATCCACAGCACCGACTTTTAACAAATAACAAGAACAGGCACTTGGTTAAACTCTGTTACAGCACTGTGCCTTCAGGGAAGCAGTAAATAGAGATGAATATAGATGATATGCTGTCACACAATATGGCTTTGAGGGAAATATATACTTAGCAAACTATTGGCATAAGAAGTTAGCCTCAAAGAAAATTACACATAATCAATGAAGCAGAGAAAACAATCAGTAGATGAGTCTGTTTGCTTGACGAATTAGCTAAGAACCACTGCAGGGCAGTTACACAGATCACTTAGAATAATACGATCAATTCAGTGCTGGGAACCAGTTACCTCCCCTATTTTTAAGCTTATAATTAGAGGAGTGAAACCTTCCAGCATCTCCTTTACTGTGCCCCCTTTACCCAGTATCCGTCCAATTTCCCTGTCTATCCCAATAAAGAAATTAGTGAGGGAGGCAGACTGGCATCAAAAGATCCAATTAGATCAAACAGCTGTGGCAGTGGGTGCTCGCTGAATCCTGCGCTTGTTGCTCTGAAAAGGCTGATTTCAGTGATAAGGAGGCTGCTACAATCTGCTTTAATTTTGCTGTAATATATTTACAGCTGACGCCTTGTCTGACCTCTGCAAGTAAAATACATCTTCATAAAAAATGACCTGAACACATCACACATTCAGGCTGTCATCTGCCTATCCGAAAACGCTGAGATTTTTTTCTAAAAGATTGAGGGACGGTGAAATGTAGCGCATGAGACTGATAATCTCCCCTATCAGTGGATCGACCTCTTTTCTTTTAAACATGGGGGTTTATGGACATATTTATTACTACTGCTAACACCAGCAGCACAGACTGAAAGCTGAGCTGCAGATTAGGGAGGCTTAAATAGAGTCCCAGGAAATCTATAGCACAAATGGAGGTGTTTTATACGCGTCTGTGTTTTGTGCGCTTTTTTCTTGTGTGTGCAGAATGGAAGCTGGAAGATAGAGAAGTATTAGAGGCAGAAACTCACTCTAAGAGACAGTGGCGTCAGGCAGACTGTGTTGAATGGAAGTAAGATAGAGGAACACAATGTGGAGCTTAATACTTTGCCTGCTCATTGAGCTAAATTTCTTTGTTCTGCCTTTACTGTGTGTGTGTCTGCATGTGTGTGCAACCTGCTGACGACCTGAAGTCACGCTACTCAGCATCGTAATAGTTCCTATTAGAATATGGTCATTAAGGGCAAAAAGCCAGCTCTTTTCTGTCAGCACAGTGAATTTCTTTTCACAGTGGTGGCTGTTTAGCTCAGGATGATCACACACCGGCAGCTATTGTTTACCCAGCTTTTTATTTACTACCGCATCACCGGTGTGCAAGCATGCGTGCGAGACTGTGTGAGTGAATTTGCGTGCCAGAGAGAAAGTCGATGGAAGACCATGTGCAAGTACGCCTGTGGCTCTCCTCCCAGAATATAAAAAGCTGACATTAAGCCTCATCCTGCTTCCTCACTGTGACACCCGTCCCCTGCGACGGCCTCAGAAGGACTCCCATGTCCCCTGTCACACGGCAGGAGGGCCACATCATGAAGCAGCAAAAACATTACAAAGACGAGGAGCAGCATTGTGCACTAAACAACCCTCCCTCCCTCCGTCTCATAATAATAAAAATGATAATAAAGAAAATCCCAGTCACCGCACCACGGCTCCAGGCTGAGAGATAAAAACAAAATCGCACAGAGGCACCTGAAAAACTGACATCAGCAATTAAATCAGGCGCTCCTAATGCAGCTTCCCGTGGGGATTGTGCAACAACCTTTCCCGGATGCTTCGAGAGTGACTCCGCTGTCGTGTGACTTTTCATCGGATAATTCCAAAGTGCTGCGTTGATGCAGCTGAATGTTGTGACATATGTCCCCTGCTCTAATTTCCTACCAGATGAAAGGCTTGGGAGATTTCCCAGCTGGATTGCACATTCATTTAAATGGTGTCACGTGAAAGTGTGGTAGCGATATAAAAGAGCTAGAGCTAAGAATAATACGATGCCGTTGGGGCTCCAGATGAGCTGATGTAGGGAGAAAAAAGGCATCAGTATGACTGTGTGATAAAGAGTAAAAACACTTTCACAGCTGAGCTTCATCATTTTAAAACTATGTCATATTGTATAGATAGTGTTTGTTATACGAGGGTAGCCAGTTTGCCTTTATACCCACAAAAAAACACTTTCCTCCTTATTTCTCAATTTGTTTGTGAGCTTGTGTGACCTGATCTTGAACTGCATCTGCTTCTGATTGTGAGTCAGCCAAAGAGGGCGCGTTCTGCTGCGTTACATCAGTGAACTGTGCTGGAATTGTACCTGTAAATGTCTCGAGCCATCCCAAAATCTCCAATCTTGGCGACGCGGCCTGGCCCTTTGCAGGTCAGCAGGCAATTCCGAGCTGCGATGTCCCTGAAAGATGAGAAAAACACACACAGACTTACAGATAGACAGGTCACCGCACATACTTTCTGCTTGGGTTGATTGGAGATATGGTTACAATAACTCACTGCGACTGTACGCCTGATTATGGGATTTTTATTAAATGGACTAAACTGTGTAGAAGAGCATGACATTCTGACACTGGCACAGCTTAGCTCATGTCTCTCCACTAGTTCACAGGTGGTTTCACAAGCTTTTTTTTTAACATATTTGCATATATAAGAGAGCTTCATGTGTTAGACACCTACAGATGCTCCCTTGTTGGATCTGAAGTTCAGTGCAACTACCAAGTTGCTCGAGGCAAGCTGGTAAAGTTTCCTACAGAGCCTTTATAGCTCTGCCCACATGGAGCAGCCAGAGAAAAGATCGAAACG
>JAPZDX010000007.1:20986863-20998390 GCA_029783625.1 Naso annulatus | reverse complement strand
AAAAGATCGAAACGTTCCACAGTACATGCAGACAGAGTGGGTTAGAGGAGAGAATTTGTAAAATTCATATTTGCACTGTACGGGGTTTGGTTATTCTTTGAGAAAATAGACTAGTTAACACAGCGGGCTCGACTCCTGTCTGGGGAAAAGGAAATAAAGCCTTACACTCTGTGTTCTGCTCCCCAGGCGTCTGACTTTCTTACACATCTGAAAAAGTGACATTGTGAGCACACAGCTCCTCATCAGACTGAAGCAAGTGTTCACCAGGGCCAATAAACCCAGAATTCTAACATCAAAATAACATCATGTGACACTGGGCTCAGACTGCAGCACTAGACTGGGCAGAGCTGGAAATGAGCCCTACGAGTGTTCACAACACATTGTTGTGATGTTTGCCTCCGCACTCTGATGAACGTGGATGTGAAATGACACAATGAGGATAAAGTAATAGTTAAAACTGATTTAAAGTGAGGCCTTTTTAAGATGAGGACTACACTACGCATGGTTGCCCCACTTTAGCATGCCAGAAGTGTTTGGAACACTTGAACTTATAATATTATAGTACTGCTTCAAGTTGGATATTAAATTAGTTGGCATGAACTAAGAACAACACCGTGTCTACGGCTTCTCTAAAAAGATTATTTCTTACTCTGCTTGATTCCAGTTTGGACTGAAGCGGTTACACGAGTGTCGATGAACTGAGTTATCAAAGCAGCTACAGGCAATTTCCTAAGTTGTGGTTTCACAGTGCAAACTTCCATCATCCATCATCTATAAATGCTTATTCTTTGCAGGGTTGCGGGCGGCTGGAGTCGATCCAAGCTGACACTGGGCGAGCAGCAGGATACTTTAGATGGGTTGCCAGTTCATCACAGGGCTGACACATGGAGACAAACAACCACACAGGCTCACATTCACACCTACAGGCAATTTAGATTCTCTCTTTATCCAAACCCGCATGTCTTTAGACTGTGAGAGAGGACAGGCAAACTCCATACAGAAAGGCTGGGTTCGAACCTTCTTCCTGTGAGTGTTGACCACTGCACCACTGTGCCGCCCAGCACCACGTGTAGACGTCTGCAGACCAGAGATCTTCAGGTGGGTGGGACAACGGTAAATCTTTTTTTCTTACTTTGGCAAATCATAAAGTACAATCATCTGTCAGTCAAAAACTTATTTCACCAATACACCGCCCAAACAACCTGTCAATCACATTTTAATTCAACCAATCATCTCCCTCACACAGGACTATGATGTGGTTCGGCGGGAAAAGCACTTCCTACTCTAAACACCGTTGAGATTTTTGCTGTAACACTATTAATATGCCGTTTTATTATTTTTTCAAGTGAGAAAATAACTGTGTGGAGTTGCAAGATGCTGTCCTTTCATCCAAATAATGCCTGTTTGCAAATTTGGTCAGACTTCCTCTGAGCTTTTACGATCACACAGCCTATGGGAACAGGTTGTCTCCAAGTTACTGACTCTGTTCATGCACTTTCTCAGTTAATGTTAGTTTGTTAGCCTCTGTGCTAACATAGCTTGCTGTTCTTTTGGAGTGTGCTGCATGTGTGAGCTTTGTAGCAAACCAGCACTATTACGCTATGTTCCTTTTCAGGCACATCATTTATATTATTGTATTTATATATTATTTTGTATTTTGTCATCATGGCCAGAAAATGAGGGGCGTGACTGAGACAATAAACAGCTAGCCTAAGCAAGCCTCCTGCTCATCATTCTTCACAACACAACATCAAGTCAACAGGTTTGAACCAGCCATCTGCAATAAACTGTAGATAAACATATTAACAGTCTAACAGCGAAAATTTCAACAGTGTTCAACATTCGCCTTGCAGGTGCTCTTTTTGTTAAACTTTCTCCTAGTCCTTTCCCGGGGGTGACAGCAAAACTTAATAAAAGGGCAAATTAACGAAGTTACACCAGAAATCAAAACAGTGTTTAGTCTAGCAAACGCTTTCCCTGTTGAACCACATCCTAGTCCTATGCGAGGAAGATAATTGGATGAATTAAAATGTGATTGACGGGTTGCTCAAGCAGCGTATTGGTAAAACAAGTTGTTGATTGACAGATGATTGTTCTTCATGATTGGCCAAAGTGAAAAATGATTGATAGTTGCCCCGCCCACTTCAAGTCCCCGGTCTGCAGAGATGCACTTCTCCCCAGCACAAACTTTGCAATAAAACAATCGATCCATGTAAGTGCAGCTCAGCTACTTCAGGAGGACAGAGTGACTATCAAAGCATGACTCCAATCAGCCTGCAGGAGATCACACACACACACACAGGCTCAAACACACACACACTTTCCCAGTATCCTTTCTCATGAGGTGCTGTGGCTAAATCCAAGTAGTCCTTGTTTAATGACTTGGAAGATCTCATGCAAATGATTTGCTTTTGCTTGTAGGCAAGGACGAGCCTTGAAATGCAGCAGCAGCTTTCACAGAATGCTAGCTGAGGGCTTCAGGGAAGGACACAGTTGTGCTGTTGGAGACCTTATTTACAGTCCATTATAACTGCAGCCTAAATACACATTTCACTGCAGCAGCTAGATAACAATCTGCTGTTATTGGTCTATATTAATACCTGAGGTTCCATTAAACTACCCGACTCTCCTCAGCACACTGCTTCCCTTCACATCGTTACAGATTTCATGTGAATACCAAGCCTGTTGTACAATAAAGTAACTGGAGAGTTAAAATACCACCTTCACTAGCCATAGAAACAGACAAAAATTTCCACTAAGAAAAGCATAGAAACACCACAAAAGGCAGCATAACTTGTTTTTGGACGGCATTAACGCTGTGATTTAACCTGGTGGAGCGCAGCAACTCTGTAATCCGTGAGAAAAAAACGCAGCATTCTCTGAGTAGCAGCTACTCCCCCACCTCACTCACCTGCCCTTTATTCAACCCTGAGTAAACACACTTCTATAAAAATTGAAATTAGCCTCAAGGACGATGTTAGGGTGAATTTTAATACAAGTGTGAAGGCAGAAAAGCGTGCTGTATGAAAGTTCACGAGCATGCGGAGAAGAGTCCACCATTAGGTGGATTGATGGGGCTTTACTGTGCCACGTCGGGGCAAACAAGGTTTAATAGGCGTCGTTTGTCATTGGCCAATTCCCAGGAAGTCAAAGAGACACGAGGAAAGGGAGATGCACTTTAATTGTGTTGATGTGATTGCAGAAGCGAATCTGACCTTTTCTCATTTTGACATGTACTTGACTTTCCTCACAGAGTCCTATGTAAGTAATTCTTTGCAAGGCAGATTCAAAAAAGGATTTTAAATTTCTTTTGTCACATCGTCTGGTTCACCTACCGCTGTGAATGTGGATTTGAAGGGGCACTCTGTTTACTTGTGCCTTGGATGCAGACCATAAAAAGGCAAGCCGGCTACCCCATCTGCCTGCTCTAATGCCAAACTCATCATTTGTCCTTTCTGCTAACATATGAAAGGCAGAACGCGTGCAGAGTCCATATGTTGCACTCGGACGGGTGCAGTCGGCTCATAACTCTGAGGGGAAGTTAGCAGATGAATGTGGGGAAGTCTGTGTTTGCCGACTTTGTAGATTTTCCTTTGCTCATTTGCATTCCGTATGTATATGTGCGCCCAATTGAACAGCGTACTGTTTACAGTTTGTCTTTCTCTCTGTCTCTGATCTGTGTGTGGTTCTGGTAAGAGGAATACAGTTTTAAAGAAAACAAAATGATTGCACCGTTTTTATACTTCTGTAATTGCACAACACTGTTGTAGTTACATAGCCTGGGCCCAAACCAGAGACTCTGCAAACTCCACTAAGTGGCCTTGACTCTCTTGGTCTGGCATTGCCTCCACTTTGGCCGATTCTGAGAGGGAGGGGATTAGATTTGCCCTTACCCTTCCTCATTGGTCGTTGCCTTATCAAATTTAATCTGCGAGCACGGTCATTACGTTGCCTGGAGGGCGTTTCGCTAAGTCTGGCTAAGCGAGACAACCAAAATCCAAAAATGTCTCCAAAAAGCTGTTTAATAATCACATAGATGTTATACTGTGTTGTGATTGAGATTCTGACCCATCATTCATCACGGAAAGAGACAAACAAATGTTTTCCGCTTCAAATTGCATCACATTATCATCGTGAGTACGATGGGACAGCGGGACCCACTTCCTGCTTCTCCCTGCCGAGGACAGACGCGTCTCCCGATGGCAGAGCTGCATGAAGCATCGGCACAAACAAACAGATAGCTGCTTTTTTTTTTTTTTAAAATATAGGCTAAATTTGGCTTTTTTTAAACTCATATCAAAGACACTGGTCCTGTAACACGGCTTTGTCGGTTGACGTGTTGGATATTTATCTACAGGCAGCTTAGTCCTTCCTGTGGCTCCCCACCCCCAGCGCTCACTGGATAATCGCCTTTTCAGCCAGGAGAATCACAGTTTGACAGCGCAATGCCAGACCAAGAGAATCAAGTGCACACAGTAGAGTGGGCGGAGTCTCTGGTCTGGGCCCAAGCTAGCATATACATGCAGAATGAGTGGTCATCTGTGAGGTACCTGTGTATAAACTGGTTCTCCTCCAGATACTGGCAGCCCTTTGCAATGTCTCTGGCCACATTGAGAAGATCCACCATGGTCAGGCTGGACGGTTGCTCCTGATCACACAGAGAAGAGACAGAATGTCATATCTCTTAATATATCACGGGCGGTACAGCAGTGTGTCTCACCAGTCGGGGTCTGGTCTCCCTCAGGAAGGTCTTGAGGTCTCCTCCAGCCATCAGCTCCAGCAGGATGAACCTGGGCATGGCCTGCAGACTGACTCCTATGCAGCGCACAATGTTCTGGTGGCTGAACTTACTGCAGGGACAAAAACACAGCAGGGAGGAGTGTATCAGAAATGGCTTTTCTGTTTAAGCCACAGCCAGTATTTTGTTCAAGGCTGTTTTTTTTCTTATTCTACAACACAGGGTCGCACAGCGAAATGTGAGTTTTAGTCCCTTTATGCTGCACTAGAAAATCTGTTATTTATGGTGGAGTGTGCAGGATAAGTTGAGCAGCCTCACAGCCTGAGGAAAGAAGCTGCTCTGTAGTCTGGTGGTGTAGCTTTGATATGTCTCTGACTCTGCCAGACGGCAGCAGGATGAACAGGCTGCAGCTGGGGTGGGTATTGTCTTTTAATATCCTTTGGGCCCTGCGCAGACACCTCACCTCACCCATATCACGAAAGATCAGTAGATGGATACCAATGATGTTCTAGGCAGGTTTAATCACCTGCAGAGCCTTCCAGTCCTGGACCCTGCACATCACATCGCCATGTGTAATGTTTCAAAGTCAAAATGTATTTGTTCTAACTGACTCTTACCTGATGATTAGAGCCTCCATGAGGAAGTCCAACTCATCCTGTTCAGAGCAAACCTCGGGAAGGGTCTGTTGTGAACAGAAAAAAAATGTCATTGCTTCAAAGTTTTATAAACAGTAGTTATTATGTTTTTCATGAAGGCCTGATGTGCTAAGCAGTAAACACAATGTAGTGAAAGAGAACTGAGCCTTCGTGCCGTGAAGCCTTCAACTGCAATACAGCAAAGAAATATACAGTTTAAAGCTGAGGCAGGCAGTTTACTTCTGGTGTCATCTGGCAAAAATTCCATAATTACCTTTTTGTATATTTTAACTCAGGAGGTCTGACAGAACATTGGACTTCTGCACCTCTCCTTGGCTCTGTATTTAGGCTTACAAAAATAAAGACCATGATGGACTTTTCAGCCAATCACAGGTCGTTTTAGAAAGTGTGAGTTACTATTGGCGGCTCTATGCTGTGCTTTTAAGCAACAGGTGACAGGTCGCTGCGAGCTGATAGGCTGTGGCAACCAGTGACGTGCCATAAGCTCTATAACTGGCCACTGGCGACTTGACAAGCTGAGTTGCAGCGACGCCGTCAGCCGGCTTCAGTCAAGCTGAGATGAACCAGTTTGCACCTTTGCAACAATCGTTTTGTCTAGTTGTTAATCTTTGGTGTAAACTGGCCTTAAAGAGACTGCAACAACAAACAAAAGAAAACATGAGCTGGAGCAAAAAGAGGAGGGGGAGGGTGCAGCGGAGTTGCTTCCTTAGGAGTCTCATGCTACAGCTAGCTGGATTTTTTTGAATGTTGACTATTTCATCTTTAACAGCAATCCAGGAAAACAAAATACAGCTTCACTGAGGAAAACTGCTGATGGTCTGCTTCATGAAAAGTGGATGAAGTGTGAATTTGTTAAATCTCTTGATCTTTCAAAAGCAGATAAACTGTTCAGATAAACTGTTTAGATGAACATTTCAGAGTTTAGGTGAGAACACACCTTGACTGCCACTTGTAGTGGACTTGGTTCACCTGGTATCCCCACGGCCAGCCCTTCATAGACTTCACCAAAGGCACCGTGACCCAGACCCCTGTAGACACATAAACACATATATTATTTACAATTACATCCATATTTTAGATGTTGAGCTAAAACCTACAAAAGCAATGCAGCAGGAGGACATGTCCTAAACCTGTGTCCAATGACTGATTGTCTGCGGAGTGCAAAGAACAAAAATCAAAAGAGGTGATTTCTCTGAAACTGCTCTGCAGAGGCAGTAGCTCCAAATGAGTAGTTCTCCAACTTTTTGGCCCACAGAGACAAATAACTGTCTCTGTGTGAGATCCTGCTGCAGGTGGCAGACTTCAGAGTGGCAAACTTTGACACCAAATTATAGTTTTGATTTCCCCCCTTGCAGCTATTTCGAATGATTCATAACTTGCATGAATTCAAATGCTGAAAAATATTCAGCAGTCCACGAGAGAAAGAACTTCTCAGGATGATTAAGAGCCAGAATGATAAACCGGTGGACTATAAACACGTGAAAGATGCATTAAAAATTGAAAAGAGACCTGCACAAATGATTTCTTTGCCGCTGGGATCACTGCAACAGACCCACGCACTGTGAGATTCCACACTTTAATATTTCAGCCTTTATTTAAACTGCTACCTCTCACACAAGGCTGCTCCTCTGACTGCACCATATTTCAATAGTTTGTACCAATGCATTTACACTGAAATTCCAGCGACATTGTAGTATTTGTTAAAAAGTTTTACTTGAGCGGTGATATTGAGGTTTTTAAATGTTGTTTATTTTTTGTTTAAATTCTAAATCTGAAAACTTAACAGACAAAACAAGGTCACATCTACAGGGCTACCCTCCTAAAGTCAAAGAATCAGTCAGAAACCCCTCAGCTAAGTGAGACTCTTCAAGTCAAGCGACTGTTTTTTAGTTTGTTTCCTGTCAGTTGGTGCTTTACAATAACAAGAAAAACAGACAGCGGCAGCTCTCCCTCCCTTGACTAAACTGAGTTACATCGCTTCTGGTTGTACCGTTGTTTTTCCAAACTCTGTGTGTGAGGGGCAGCCTGCCCTGCGGTCACCCGGCCTGTCCGGCTTTTTTATTCCTCTCTGCAGCCCAGAGACACAGCTGTGACAGCTGAAGAGGTCAGTCTGTTTACTGTGGAAACTACAGTTTACATCAGCAGTGCCGCTGGCTGTTTCTTTTTACCATTCAACCGGAAGAAAAACAAGGACAGCACCAGAGAATGCAGCCCTGATCCTTGACTTAAACTGTGCTCATCGTGCTTCAGAATTCAAGTTTAACAGTAATGTTGATTTAATTGTCGTTTCAGGACGAGAGTAAAACCATTTGTGCAAGGGAGTTACATGTAAAGTCAATGTAAAGACATGATTAGACACCAGTTATTAGGTGACTTGAAATGCGCGAATTGTGGGACATAAATTGAGTGAATTGTGCGGCACAAATGAAGTGAATTTTGCGTTATTTGCTTATTCACGAGAGTTGAAAATTTTGAACTTTCGCGACCAATTTTCACTGCAGAAATGGAGAAGAGACCTATTTCACTAATTTAAATCAGCATGTGACTGTACGGTGATTATGAATTGATTTAATAGTAACTCTGCTCCTATAAAGGGCCTGAATTTTCTATATTTCATATTTAATATACTGGAGGGATATTCTGGCACCAGTCCTCGGCAACAGGTCATTAAACAGGGTCCGGGTGAGCCTGAAGTAGTGCTGGAAGCGGTTGTCATTCAGGTGCAGCAGGTGATGGAGTTCCCTGAACTGTGTGTGCCTGTGGAGGATCTGATGGATCCAGACACGGCAGCATCTGGATCTCTGAACGGACCTTCTACAGCAGCTACAAAGCAAAAACCCTCGCAATGAAGTCAAGCTCAACCAAGTGCCTCCCTTCTTGCAGAAATTTGCATTTTTTTTAGTACTCGCATGCACGCGAATTTACACTTGAAGTCAGTTATTCTCACGAATGAAATGACAAACACGAAATATTCTAGCGTTCAAAATCACACGAATAAAACAAGTAAATTATTTTGTTGTTGCCTGGGGTGAACACACAATTAAAAGGCAACTCTGCTGATTTTCAACCTTATCTCTATCTTTCCCCGTAAGGGATATAATGTGAAACCCAACAATATATTTTTTTCAATGTTCTCTTTATCCATCTTTACTCCAAACTGTTTACCCCTCGCCTTTCCTCTTGCACTTCAGGTGAGCCAGCGCCATGTTTGTTTTGAGAGGATTTTCTGGTTCTGGTGGACTAAAAAACTCGTTATTGAAAACTACGCAATGTTAAATAAAATAAATGTTCCAATTCCAACAGATAACAACCTTGGAGACTTGACAAATACTGTTTTTTTTGTGATGCAATGCAACCTGGTACATGTAGGCACTGCAAGAACGAATGTATGAGCAGGACAACTCAGAAAACTCAGCTTCCTCTGTCAATATAGCACCAACTGAGGTATTTTTTGTTTTAATAGACTACAATTACCACCAACACTGATTGGACATTTACATGGCAAGTGGTGGATTTTCCCTTTAACTGGGTTAACATAAAAGTATCAGGGTAAGCCAATCAGAGGCAGAGCAGGGCGGGTCTTTTACAGGGAATCTGTGAGATCCATGATCCATAATAATGCATCAGGGATGCAGGATGCATACTGAGCAGCATCACTGCTTGAGTCGGTGATTTGGCTCCAGATGAAGGCAAGTGCATTAAACTCATTCGGGATTTGTTTATGACGGCCTTTTCTAACGATGACATTATAACATCAGCTATGGAGCTTTAATCTGCGCTCTTTTACCTGGTGAGGGAGATGTTACGCCGTGGCACTTCCTTCAGGTCGTTGACTGATGCCGTCTTGCCAGCGAAGCAGTAGTTGGGGTTGTAGTCTGTCATGATGGTGGAGGCTCGCAGCTTACTGAGCTTGCAGTCTGGACTCTGCAGCTCCAGCTGAATAGACTGCAGCTCTGTGTGTTTGCGCCTGTACACTGATGAGATGAAAATGAAAAGGAATTTCACTCCACCACTGAGAGATCCAAACAAACAAAACCTTGAACCCATCTTCTTGTAGAAAATGATTGCTGGCAGCCAAAGCACACAAAGTGCAAAACTTGTACAGTTATTATTTCTCTAAAGACCTCTTTGCTTGCACAACAGCAGTCTTTATGAAATAGAATTCCTTTGTGTTTGTGAAATATTGATTCCTGCAGATCTGATGTAGAATTTGTTTTTCCAAAATATTCAGACACTGATAATAATGTGTCAGAACTGAATCATCAACAAATAAATATATCCTGTAAATGTGCACGTGTGAAAATCACAGTCACGTGTTCTGTTTGGGCAAACATGGCAGCAGTATGCACAGAATTTACACCCTGCTTCCTAATATTGCAAACAAATTCACAAATACAAACAAAAACACTGCTCTCTCTTTCTCTCTCTGTCTTTCTCTCTCGCTCACACACAAACACACACACACACACAAATCACCACACACTTTACAGTGCTGGAAGCCTCAACCTGGGCTCAGAGCGCATTAGTAGTGGGGAGAATTGTTTGTGTGTATTTATGTATGTATGCTTATGTGTGTGCCAGGGAGTTATTTATTTACCAAGTGCCGTGTAATGTACGAGCGCTGTCAGCCGCCGGCTGAGCAGCCATCCGTCATTAGCATGTTTCATTCATCACTGTGGTCCTCCTACACCTCCTCTGCTCCTGCCTCGTCTGCTGATGTGTGTGTGCGAGAGTGTAGGTGGGAGCCTGGCTGTGTACGTCTGACTGCATGTACGAGAGTGAGCGTAGGTGTGTGAGGGGGAGATGATGGCTCAATGAGTGCATATGTCTGACTGTAAAAGCCTGAAAGCAGGCGGGCAGACAGATGTCTGCCCTGGCCACGGGGCTTGCATTCTGACAACAAGCTGCTAAGGGCCGTCTGAGAGGGACCAGGCCAGATACCGGACAACCGTGTGTGGGTGTGAGTGTGTGATAGAGGGAGAGAGAACATCTGTCGACTGTATGCATTCAAGAGGAAGAAGAGTTCTTGAAATGTGAACCACTCCACGGTCTACTTCAACTCTCTCACTTTGTCTGTGCTGATGTTTGGTTGCAGTTCTCAGTGAATGATTAGGATCATTATTAGTCACAATTTGCATACGGATATGAGGTGTAAGCAGTACGCTAGAAAATTATTAGTCTCCTCTGATCTCAAATTGTTTCAATCTGAATGATTGTATAACAGAAAAAGAGGTTTATACAACAGAACATGTTTTTTTTTTTTCATGTTCAATCACTGATCCAGTGACCCCTCAGATTCAAATTTCGAGCCAAATCAAACATACTTGTTGAAATAAGCGGCAACCTTCAGGGCTTAAAAAAATGAAGCCAACACAAAGTACCAAAACTGCAGTTCCTTGAATGACCACTTGAGGCTGACTCCACAAGCCAGTCAATCCTAAAAGAGCCCTATCTAAATGCCCAAATTACAGACAGAAATAAACATGTTTACAGTCTGGAACAACAACAACAAAAAAACAGCGTTGGTTTCAGGACAACTGTACAAAGGCTGAATTTTATGCACTCAGTTTATTTTTATTAATGCTTAGAGTTATGCATAATTTAGGGTTCTGCAGCTTTGAGTGAAAACAGCTTCTAGCTGTCTGCTAGGCATCACACAGTCAGTTGTAGCAATGTGTTTCCTCCGAGGCTCCACCCTCTCATCCAAAACGCAGTTACATCTGGCTCCAAAAAACACCATCACAAAGTGACGGTCCACAAACCACTGGGTGATGTCACGGTTGCTCTGTCCTTTATTTAATTTTACAATAACAACCGTCGGCCGTGGCGAAGGGTGTGAAAGGTTGAATAATTCTAATTTACGAGAAAGTTCCTTCAAACAACCTGATGGTCTGTTTAACAAACTGCGGGACTTAATGAACACGCCATTCACACCTGGTATCAAAATGCAATCTGTGTTCGGGTGAGTTATCGAGATAATAAGCGATCCAATCCTGCCTTTGCATTTACATTCACCTTTAAACGCGTTCCTGTTATTCACATTACGATCGGATCTCTGTCCTCCAACAAAAGCTGCGGTGTGACTGAGTAGCCGTTGCACAAATCAGCTGTAGGCTGTCAACATGGCAGGTGT
>JAPZDX010000007.1:20871958-20883147 GCA_029783625.1 Naso annulatus | reverse complement strand
TAAACTCTATTTAATTACATACATTTCCACTGAACCAAATGTGACAGAAATGAACGTGACAAAAAGAAAGGGGTTTTCTGGTTACCAGGGCAATGACTGAAAAACATTTCTTTTGAGGACTGAATTTAAAACACGGGATGACTTTTGCTTCTGTTGAGCAACACACACAAACAAATAAGTGTTGAGTGTCCTATCAAAAAACAGATACATGTCTGTAGGTCCAGTTGATGCCGGCCTACACGTCTCTATAACTAAGTCATAACCGTCTAACACACCTCTGAACACGTTCCTCAGGACCGTCCACAGACAGCAGCAGAGATGTGGCTCCTCATACAGCAATAACCCCGACCTGACTTAATTGGGCTTTAAGTGGAAAAAACAGAAATACACGTACTCCCTTGATTAACTTGTTAGCATGTGAGTCGGGCGGTCGGTATTGACAAATTATCAAGTGCTGTGCTCTGAATTTCTACAGTAAATAAAATACAGCCTACTAAAAGATAATGCTGATTTTCAGAAAATTTACTAAACAAAATAGTCTACCGTTGTTTTCTGTTTTGTTGTTTGTTTGTTTTTTTTAGTTTTTGGCCATGGTCAAGGTAACATGGCCCTTTTGGAGCCACGCCAACATTACTGGTGTGTTTTTATTGCTTTTCCCAGTTTATTCACCATTGTTGTGACTCTGACTTAGCATTTATATGACGCAAGAACAAAAGAGTGAGCGTCACTTGGCCCACGAGAAAAGAGAGAGGCGAGCGTCACGTAGTGCACCCTAATGCAATTTAAGTGTCATTATGAATTGCCAAGAGACACTCTGATATGGAGAGGACAGATAGGGCACCGGGAGCTTGTGAGAGGTCCTGCTATGCCGTAAAAAGTCCCGGTACGCCAGGGGGTAAAATCTAGAAGCAAGGGTATTGTGTACCAGTGCGCACTGGCCCACTTAAAGCACTGCTGACTTGAAGTCCACATGTTGTAAAGGAAGCAGCAGCAGCCACAAACATGATCTACTCTGCACGCTAACCTAAAGGCCCGTCAACACTCTCCAAAATGACACACAGAACTGGATCACTGCGGTTTAGTTTTTACCTGTCAACTCATTATGCATATGTCATCATACTGGCACTCAGACAAACACCGTGAATTTTCATTTCCACCAAGCAAAAATTCACAGCAAATATGCAAGTACTTATTATGCTTAACTTGTGTAAATGATAGATTTTTTAGGGGTTGAAATGGGAGTCTAAAAGTGAAAATCATTATGTACGCACGTTTGCAGCTGCCGGGCAGCACGGATGCCAGAGGCCATGTAGTGGAGGAGCAATTGAGTGCTTGGAGATAATGAACATATGTGTGAGTGCAGCTCAAGAGGCAGCTACACATGGGGAAGTAACCCTCAGGAAGAGTGGGGCAATAATGACCATCTGTTTCTCTTCCAGATATGAGTTGGTGTGAGAATGCAGTGTCTATGAAAATATCCCTGAACTCTGAGCTGTGACAGCTGTGTGTTTAGTTTGATCATTAGGGATTAACGACCAGTAGATCACATTTAGTCGGAGACAGTGCAGGTTCTTCATTGAACATCAGATACTTTTCAACGAAAAGTCGAGAGGAAACACTGAACACTGACTGAAGTCCTGGCTTTCTATTTTTACCTGTGGTTAAGTTCCACACATATTTTTTTTTTATAATAAAAAGAATGTAAGAACATGACACAAGTGAAACTAATAAACTTACATGAATAAACTTTGCTCCGTAGTTGGTTGACAGGCAGTGGTGGACAAAATACACAACTTTTTTACTTGAGTCAAAGTATAGATACTCCTGGTCAAATACACGTCAGATATCCAAGTACTTTTTAAAAAACTCTTAAAACATTGTACTTCCCTGATGCATTTCAAATGAGTGCAGTCAAGACTACATGGGTGTACACTCTTCTATGTTATGTTTATTTAAAAAACGGCATTATTTGCGTTTTTAAACTCATATGCTACAGATTTTCAGATTTTACATACTTCGACATGCTTTCTCAAGTTGGATGGCAAATTTTTGTAGGTTGTGATTTGAGTTTGCGCGCTGAAAACGGAGCAAAAATTTAAAAAGTTACAAATCAGTCTTCATTTCAAAAACCTCAAACATGGACTTTACATATTGCCATGGCTGCTCAGGGTGCTCATCATTACCACCTGTAAATGAGCAGCCTGATCTGAGAGACGTTTACTCTACAGGTACAGGTACAGCAACACCACCTGGAGAAACCACACGCAGAAGTACATGAACAATTTTATTCTGTTTCGCATTTTAGAAAAGAAAAGAAAATTCATCATCCGACTTCAAAGCAAAAGTAACGAATATCGAGAACCTTCATGGAAATGTTGCGGAGTCAAAAGTTTTCATTTGTCTTTGAAATGTTGTGGAGTAAAAGTAATAAGTTTCCCTAAAACATAATACTCAAGTACAGATATCAAAAAAATGTACTAAAGTACAGTACTCAAGTAAACTTACTTTGTTACTATCCACCCCTGTTGACAGGTGGATTCTGTGTCTGATAACATACAGCAGATAATTAAGACAATGTCCCTTATTAATGTAAGTCATATATAATCAGTGCTGGGGAGTAACTAATTACATTTACGTAATTTAATTACAAAGTGAATTGTAATCAATTACAGTTACTGAGAAAAAACTGTAATTGAATTATTGTTACTTATGAACATTTTAATGATAACAGAGGGGATAACATCTGAATAATTTTAATAAAAAGCTGAGGCTGTATATTGAATAATTCATCTTGTTGCTTTTGCCGTTTCCAGTCAAGGCTGTTTAGTAAAGTTTGATTATTTTTTCGATGCTTTTGATTGGTTCTCTTGTTTGAATTTGCAGCGCCCCAGGTATGTCACTACTGAGTTCAAACATGTGAAAATCGTTGACAGCTCAAAAATACATAGTAATTAAAAGTAATCAGAAGTAATAAGATGCATTACTTTGAAAATGTAATTGAAATAGTTACACTACTTATGGTAACTAGTAGTCTGTAACCTATTACATTTCCAAAGTAACCTTTCACACCCTGTATATAATACAAGCAATGTAAATCAACATGAATACTATGCACAGCATTGTTACGGTCACTTTGTTGTAGTTAGATTGAATAACTACAAACTTTCATTCTTTTGGGACTGCAGTTTCATTCTGTAATCGCAGGTTTTCAAGGTTTTAGATAGGTGACCCCTCACACCCCCTCTTGCAGCTCACTGAAGCACCTCAATAAGCAAAGTGCCACACTACCAGATGGCAATTTCGACTGGAGAATGGCCTGATTGGAGGCTGTTAAACATCTGGAATAGTTCAACAAACCAGGGGATCCGACTCCCAGCGGACAGCTGTGGAAAAAGCCGTTTTCTAAATTGCAAAACAAAAAACCTGGATGATCAACTTGTCCCCCCTGCTGTCCTCTGAACTGTAATGGCCTGTGCAATTATGATTACCAAACCGTCCAGCCAGAAGCAGAGCAACCAATTTTAAAGGTGCCAAGGGAGAGGACAATGAGAGGAGTGAAAGTTCCCTTTTCATTCACCCCCTTAGTGTATGAAAATGTGGCCATTCAGGCTAAAGGTGGCATAGTGGTGTTCAGGCTGTTGCACAGGACATCTGTCGTCTGGCTGCCAGCCAGGATCAGGGTGTTTCACAGCTTGGTGCGTCTGTAACTGAAGGCTGGTTTTCAGCTGCTGGGCTTCAGTGCATTAAGTGCATTAAGAATATATCTCCGCTGATTGTCTGTCCATTGTCTGCACTCCGTAATGTGTAAATATAATGAAAGAATGATTGAATGATTTCAAGTATAACTTATAATTCTTTCCAAACTGATCAGTTGATTCAAATGAAACTCATATTGCAGATGAACGGTTTAAAGACTAGGTATTTGTATTAATGTGTTACCTCTCACTGGTCTTTTTAGAACACTTAGTCAGCTAATTAACTAAGCACACGTCTAGACTAATAAAAAGCATTATAAAAAATTAACCTTGGTCCAGAATGAATGTTTAAGCAGCAGATCAGATTCATAAACAAACTTCGAAGAGACTCAGGGCTCTGTTTCCATAACGGCGCAAAGTTGGTCTTAGTGCACATCCGGGTGTACAGGATGTCTAATTCACACCCCTCTACTTCCAGGCCATGGGACCTTAATTATTTTTTGATCCCGTTTGGCTTGTGCCCTAAATTACACATTAGATGGTTGGCAATTTAAAAGATAATTTTTCATGTGAAGAAAGTAGAATTTTGTCATCAAACAGAAAGTAAAACAACATTTTTTGTGAGACTGCTCAGTGAACTACATGTCTTGTCTTGGACAATATACATTAGCTTGGCAGTCTGCATCGCTCTTCCCAGCCTCTCTTTCAGTGCTCCAAAACGGCTGAAAGCCAAACTGAGACTCACTCTCACTCTGGAACACGTTTTATCTGCTTGCTCACTACAGGCTATATTTCCTTTTCTTTGCACTGCGCTCACATTTGTAACTTTCTCTGCTCTGGATGGCATCCAGTAGCTGTGCTCCGCCATGCACTCGACCTCACCTGCGCGCTGTCACCGGCTGGGGGAAACACCCCCCATCCCCACCCAGTCTCGTCCCGAGTCAGCCAAAACATCAAAACACAGGCAGAGTGTCTCCATACACAGTCACCAACACACATATGCAGAGGCCCAGAAGTGATGATTGAGCAGCATTACTTTTGTAAAGTCTATATTTTATTTCTTAGTAAAATCCTACTGACTCCACCTTTAAGTTAATTGTATTAAATATTAAGCTGTCTCTTGTCTATTGAATTGGTGAACAGTATGAGCATTAAAAAAATTCTGAATTTAACTGCACAACAGCTGCTAACATTGACAGGAAGTTTAGTAATGCATGGTAAAAACCTAATCTTCCCTGGATGAGTGAAACCTTTCTTGTCTGGAGGGTGTGCGCTGTCAGTTCTTCACCAGCCAAGTTGCTGTTTCGATTCCTGCAACCGGCTCAGCAGGAGCCCCTCAGTCAGTCCAGTGGACTAGCCTGCACTTCGATGTGGTCATTCAGTTAAAAAAAAAGATGTGTTTGGAGTTTGTGATGGATGGTGAATTTTTTATTTATTTATTTATTTTTGGTGAGTCAGTCTTTGCATTTGCATGGCATCCTGGCTTAACTCAGAAAGTGGAAAATGTCCCTCTCTCTCTCTCAGGTGAAGCTCCTGGCAGCTAACTCACATCAGATCCCCTTTTGTTAGACATCAGTAAGACCCTGCTTGCGGTTGGTTGACTCAACAACGTCCACTTTGACAAGAAGTTACCAGAACATACGCTCTGTTGTCCCAGTCTGCAGGTCAACAATGCAAATAGAGTTCCAGAGTGCATTCACCGTTATATTTTTCAGTGAACTGCATTTTGTGCAGTTAAAAGGCAAAAACTAAGCCCCCAGGAAGTGCACTGGGCCTGGAAGTCAAAGTCACATAGTGGTCGAATCGTGTAATTACATGACATGTCACACGCACTGGGGCCTAAAAAGGCCCTTTCCCATAAGCTCACATTGTGAAGGAAGCGGCTGTAAAACGTCGAATACATTTTTTTGAGCATCACACTCTCATGTAATGACTCATTTTACCATCGTAATTAAACTGAATCAAGATTAAATGATTCTAATCTTCTTAACCTTCTCAACACATCCATAGCCAAAACACACAGAAAAAGCTATGTTTCGTAAAAAAAAAAAAAAAGCCTGTGTATGTGTAGCCCAGGCCTATGAACACTGAGAGACACGGAAAACTTCAGATATTCAGCCGGGTTTTTAGAAATATAAAGAGCAGCCATGGATACCCAGTGAACCGGGACACTGAGTCATGACATGTCCTGCTCACACAATGAATCCATCTCAAGCCGGGTCACGTATAACAATCACCATACAAACTGGGTCACGACCACAACGCAGTCTCTCCCCCACAAAAATAAAAAACACAAGATTATAATTTTTCAGTGGATTGTGACAAACAGAGTTGAGAAAGAGGAGTAAGCTGGAGGCGATATTTTTGTGTGTTTGAGCTTCAAAGCAAACAAAAACAAAGAGAGAATTCTGTAGAGACAATGGGGTCAAATTTAATGTACAAATAACACAGTCCATTTAACATATGTTTATTCTGTTATGTGAAATTATTTAATAACTTATTTTCAGAAAGCCCTTTTCAAAGAACAGCTGCAAATTATTAAATTAAAACTTTCTTGTGTTCAGACAAGTAAAAAAGTTCATATGTATATAACAACAATCAGCACCCCACAAAGAGGCACACAGTTAGTATCTGTCAGAATAGTGACGTATTAAATTTGTTTTTGTACTTAAAACAACTTTTCGCCTTGGTTTATTTTGGTGTTTTATTAATGAGAGCTAACGTTATGCTATGGCATTTCTCTGAAAGTTTAATTTGAAGCCATCAGTCAAGTGTCAGACCATCTTTTGGAGGGATTGCTACATTATGTCTTGACGTGTTTAGACTAGTGACTTCATGCAGTTTTCCTCAGAAGTGTCACATGACATGCCATGACGCCTCTGAGGGAGAATGCAGGATGTCAGCAGTCAAAAAACAACAAAGATATAAACTTTTTACTAGTCTGAACACAAGGAAGTTTTAATTTAATTACAAGAAGTTAGACAAAATGAACATTTTTGGAAATAGCTGCAAAATATATTATAAGAAAGTTGAAAATCTCCAAAAAGTCTGAGTGTCTGAAGTGACTCGAACACTGGGTCACTCTGCCTCTGTAACCAGGTCAAACTCATTGAGCTACTTCTCGAGCTGTGGTTTATATTGACCCCAATTTTAAGCTTTTGGGCTCAGAGACGCAGATCACTGGAAAGACAGTGAGCAATGCACTACAGAGGCATGTCAACAATTTCTCGTTAGGCTGGTCAGTAAAGTGGTTCTTGAACTTTACAAATACTGTATGGAACTTATGGCCAAAGTAGTCAAACATTGTCATTACATTATAGATGCCAGTATAATTAAAAAACAAAAAATTAATAAATTTCCCCTTTTCCCCCTTGCAAGGCTTTTGCATTGGCACGATTTGCGTGCTGAGTGAAACCTCACCACACTGATTAGCATTTCTCATTAGCAAGCTGTGACAAACCATGCAGGATTAACAATCTCCTGAAAAGGGCCACATGCGGCGGACCACCCTCTAGGCAGGTTGTGATGAGGTCTCATTGACCATGTCCAACCTGTCCCCCCGCCCCCAAACAAATAAATGGTAGGAGACTGAACCCTTGTCTGTGCAGGAGACCAGAAGGAAAGGCGTTTCTAAAAGCCTCTGTGTGCTGAGCTCTCTGTGCTCTTGTAACCTCAGACTGAAACTGTGCTTTGAACGTTGGTTTCTCTCCTGCGTTCCTCTTTGCGCTTTTAGATATCTGTTTTTATTACCTTTGTCAAGAAGGTATTGTTTTTGGTGCCGTCTGTTTGTCTGTTTGTTAGTGAGCAGGATTATGGAAAAGCTACAGGGCCAATTCCCATGAAACTTGGAGGAAGGCTGCAGACTGGGCCAAGGATGAACCCATTAAATTTGGGGGTGAATTGGATGTTTCATTGCACCCACAGGGGACGCTAGAGCTGTGTGTCTGGCTTTAAATTGCCAAAACTTGGTGGCCATTACTCTGATCAATGCCAAACTTTGCTTGAACATTGTTGTGAGCACTGCCTTGAGTTTGATCACGCAGAGAAAAAAAAATTACAATGCACCCATAGGGGGCACTGCAGCAATGCTTTCATTTTATATTGCCACATCAGAGACGTAGGGGGAACAGCAGGGGTGCCCTCTTTCTTTTGTTAAGTGATTCTCCCTCTCTTGTGTTTCATCGTGTACGCTTTTAGCTGTTTGGGAGTCGTGTCAACTTACTGCCGAAGGAAACCCAACTTTTGCTGATTTTGCTTCCTCACATTTAAAGCTTTAAATCACAAACTAGCAGAAGACTTTTATTGTGAAGAATTTATGAGAAATTTGGTAACACTTTCCAATAAGGCACACAAAATGTGGGTAGTTACTGATGGATGAATGAGGAACAAATGAGGAACTAATCTTAAACTACCCAGTTGTTCCTCATTCGTTACTGGTGAACAGAATGGTAGGTAATTATTCTTTAATGGTAAACGGATCATTAGATAATGATTCTTTTCACCAGTATTGAATCATTACCTACCAGTCTGTTTACCAGGAACGAATGAGGAACAACAGGGTAGTTAACAATTAGTTCTTCATTCGTTCCTTACTATTAACTACCCACATTTTGTGTACCTTGTTGTAAAAGTGTTACCAGAAAAGAAATGTGTTTATCACTGAATTAGCGATGCTTTGTTAGAGGCTATTCTTCACTGGAAACACATCTATCAATACTACAGGTAGGAAGAGTACAAGCAGTGAAAGTCAGCCACAGTGATTTTTAAGTGAAGAACTGCAGACAATCAGCTCTTATTGCATCTCAGCAAAAAGCTCACCTCCAACAGGTCAGCCTCTTGTTCCTGCTGTGCTTGGTAATGGAAAAACACTTAAAGAACAAAAACAATCGACACAAGACAGGCGTGTCATAAGGTAAAGGAACACCTTTATGTGGGCGGTGTTGTTTTAGTGGAAATGCAAATCCCTGCTGTTCTTGGCTTCCACTCCAAGTCAAACAGAGTCAAGTTAAGTTGGCATGTGTATGGTAAAAGCCTCCTTGAGGTCTTCGTTCTCACTTTGAGGACAACTCGGCTTGTATCTGGTTAACCAACACTGGAGTTAGCTCCTACAAGATACCAGATACCAAGTGCAGGATACCAAGGCAGATCTTGCACCAAGGTTTACATTCTTTGTAACCCAAACATCGGAACCAAATTTAATTTTTCAGACTGCATATTTACCGTAGTATTTTGTAAATGTGAATACATTGTGCAGCTGTTCTGGTGATACCAGGCTACGATCACCGCTATTTCAGACCACTTTTCTTTCTTTTTTTCCTTTTTTATCACCCCTTGAGGGCGCCCCGCCGTCTAATCGCACGCTCTCAGGCTTTGACTAGTTGAGCCAGCAGTTCTGTCTCCTTACTTAAAGATATTTTCTCTTTGTTTGCACCTGGTAATCTTCCCAGCATGTGTGCCATGGGCACTGCGAATCATAAAGGTAATGAGAGCAGACTTTCTGATTGGTTATTGCATCTCCGGCCAAACAAAAACCCATGAATTGATGAAGTGATTGTGAACAGCTGGAACATCCGCTGTGTGTTGAGAGCACAAACGACGGGACACAGTTTCTTCTCCTTGCAGGAAATGGCAAAGGTGGAGTTTTACAGACTTTTAATAAATTAAAACTCTTCACAAGCGTTTGTGCCTTGTGCCACAGACAAGGTGGGGCCCTAAGACTTACAAGGCTACTAACACAAAAGAAGAGAGAAAATCTCTTTCTTATTCTTAAAGACGGTAAGTGTCAGTAATCAAACCAATTAAGAATTTTCATATATTGAAAGAGACAAATAGAGGAAGTAAGAATTGTTTGTGAATATTGCAAACGCAGCAGGGAACAGCAGTGGAAAGTAAAGACTGAGGATGCAAAAACTGTAAAATTTTAGTGGTAGTACTGTGTAGTTTTTGTTGTGGTTTGCAGGTATTTACTCCAAACAAGTCAAACCAGGTGATTTCACTGATATGTGCTCCCAGTTCTTACACATGGCTGCCTACTGTACCTCTGGACTGGATTGATTTTTATAGAGGGCGATAAATGTTGTTGAGCCAAACTTGAGGTCACTACATAAAGCTATAAAAACCTAACAACTATGCAGCTGAGGGATGGGAAAACACATAAAATGGCACAAGAGGATTTTACATATCAAATTGAGTATAAAAACTTCATGGTTACTGGTCAAAGCTCTTGTCCTGGTGTTTTATGTCTGAAGCAGACCGCTTCAAAGATGGGCAACCACTGTCACACTACATCTTTTACCATCTATGTCTTTTAAGAAAGACATGCGGCAACAGGAACTTTTTTAAATACAAATCAGAGCATTATCAAGAAAAAAAACCCTTGATCTGTTTGCGCTGTAGGAACAATTTCCTCTTTCTGTCGTCGATTTAGAATCATTTCATTTTGTGCTTCATGGCACAAAGAATGAAATGCACCAAATGTGAAATTCACTGTTCACAATTCCATTACAGCGATGTCTTATAATTAAAGATTTATTGATGCTGAATTTCTACATTTTTTAATATGGCTGTGCTGCACGTATTTGTTGTCTGAGTACTGCCATGTTTTCATGGAGAGGTAACATCACTATTACCTGAGAGACATGCTCTTTACTGCAAAGGCCGCGAGGGAGATGAGGGCGAACAGGAGGGAAAAACACCATTTATCTCAGCGTTTGCTTTGATGCAAAATGTGCATCACAGCAAAAAGCTTTTTTGTGAATTAGGAGCTAAGCTTTTAATGTCTGAGCTTGAGATTTCCTAGTGCTTTTGCCATAGGTGAAAACTGAAATTCACTCTTGATAATAAAAACTAGGCCACTGTTGCTTTTCCCAAATTTCACCTTCCTCCACTCCTGTGTAAAACTTCAGCTGTCAAGAACGTACAATGCAACTTTGGGGGAAAATATGATTAGAGATTCTTCGATGAGAAGAGAGGCCTACGAACACAGGGGGAAGGGTGGGAATAAAAACCATGGAACCTTATGTAACCTGTCTGTGGAGAAGAAGAGAAAAAGATAAAGAGAGTGTGCATGAGAGGGATAGGATTGTGGAGTATGCAAGCTGAGGATGACAAGATATAACTCATCTGTGAAAAGGCAGAGTTTTTTTTTTACCCAGAAGTGTCTGTATGAGGCTCAAATGTTTCATTTTTTGAAGCTCTTTATGAAGTCCCATTGGGAGCTGCCACCATAACACTACAGAGACGCTGTAATAATATTTTGGTGCGGGTGAGAAAAATGTGTGTGTATGTGTATCAGAGGAGAGCCCGGTGAGACAAATAGGTAGAAATGTAGTGCAGTGTTTGAGATGTGGCTGTATGCCATCGTATGCAAAATAATCAGAGTTTAATGGTATATTTATGTCTGTTTACTGTGTATGATCAAAAGATTCAATATTCCTTAATTTGTCCATCCAATTTTTGTCTGTAGTTACAATTTTCTTTTAAAGATTCTCAAAA
>JAPZDX010000007.1:20759722-20772924 GCA_029783625.1 Naso annulatus | reverse complement strand
TCTAATGTTACTAACACCTGTTCATTTTGTGGTTGTTGAACATGAACACTATTGAACATGTGTTCGTTGATTGTTTTCATGTGACCTCCTTTTGGTTCCACTTACAAAAAAAAACAACAACAATTTTTGCAAAATATTATTTACATAAATTGATTTGGCAAAAGAAAATCCCGTCCTTTTGCAACTTAAAAATTACAGACCTTAAATTATATTTGAACACTTTTGGGAACATAAAAAGCAAAAGCAATAAATTGGCAAAAACAAATAGATTACTTGAACATTTTGATTTCAGTATTTAGCAGAACCTAAATGGGTTTTTGTTGTTGTTGTTGTTGTTGTTGTTGTTTCCCTGTTTTATTTGATTTGATTTTCTTTTTTAAAAAAATTTATTTACTTATTCATTTTTTTGTTGTTAATGACATCATTGATCATTCTGTAGTTCTGTGAAACTGTTTATTGTTTTCTGAATGTGTTGGTGTGATTAACAGTTTAATGTTGTATGTAAAGATGATATTGTGAAGAGCGTTTAATAAAGTTTGGGGGCAAAAAAGTGCAAAGGAAACACACAATAAAAGGACATTTAAACACACAATATTGAAACAAGTTGTTAAAAACCAAAAGAGAAGGAAATGAAAACAGCTAAAACACAATGGGAGTTATAAAATTGGAGAATAAAAGTTACAGTCAAGTGAAGAAATAACTTCATAAAATGCAGCAGCACACAAAGTCTTCAGTCTTGATCTAATAGCACTGAGTACAAGTGCTTGTACAAGTACAACTAAGGGAACTTTAAAGACTGCAGTGGCAACTTGTCAGCTCCTTCATAAGGTTTTCAAAGTGAATATTTGAAATAAATTTTTATCGGTGTAGAAAAATAAATATCTATATCAGTTAATCATAAGTCAACTCTGGAATCAGGAAACTGTTCTTTGATTGCTGACAACATTCTAAGATCTGTAATAGGACTGCACAATTACTAGAAATTCGATTGAAACTGCATTATTCAATTGAAACTGCAATTTCTAAATCACAGGGAGGCACAAAATCTGCGTGTCAGATACAATTTTAATTCAAATATTGTGGTGCTGCACAATTGTGCTGGCCTACACGTCATATTCTACTAACTTAAAAAAATCACACCATGATCATTTTAATATTTTTCAATAAAAATGAGAATAATGATGTAATATTCATCATTTTCTCTAATATCACAAATCATATGGCAACTGCAATTTCAGTCCAAATAATCACAATTACGTATTATTTTTTCCTAATCTGTAATTATGTCATCATTGGCACCCAGTACCAGTATTGGATCAGATCTGTTCCAGCTGTGGTTTTAAAGCCAAAGCATTGCCAACCTGACTTTTATTGAAATTTTTTTTGGTGTTGCCAGCAGCAGGTTACTTACATTTACTGTAAGCTAAAGCCAAAGAACAGCATCAAGCAGGACTCTGGCTTTGCTGCACCTGTCCATACACAGCAAGTAGCCTAGTATTGATAGGAAATATTTACTAGTATGTACACAAAGGCAAAACTCACAACGTGCTCAGAGAATCTGGACCTACAGGCCTTGTAAACAACAGGGGATTAAACCATGCAGTCCTTTGCAGAGACACTGTGATGTTTAAATGGCATCCTGCTTCTTCTTTAATTCCTGTGGTTCCCTCCACCCTCCCCACTGTTCAGGCACCGTGTGCAGTAACTCATCAGAGAAGAGACTACACAGGGTGAAACACAATTACCTAGCCTCCATCTGTCTGCATGTGAACTCCCTCCCTCTATATTTGCACACATACACACTCAAAACCAGCCCACTCAGCTGGTCACAACACACAAGCACACACAAAGCATTATCACCCATGCAGAAGCCACTAACTTCCAGTGCTGGTCTTTATTCTCTCCCCCGCCACCCCGTCACCCTTCAAATTCAGGGCGTCCCACTGTCATTACAATCACGCTGACCCCTCTCAAAGCAATCTACACCGGTCCCTCTCAACAACCCCGTCATCACCACAAATCACCGCACCTGGCTGCTGGTAGTGTCGAGGCTGAGCCTGTAATCCATGTGTCACCAGGGCTGAACATGTTTGTTTAACTCAATTTGACGGCGTACACGGCTGAAGGGGCGAGTCAATTTTGGGTCTCTACTATCAGTGCTGTGTCCAAATAGTTCACAAACTGCGTTACATCAGAAATACAGTTTCTATGGTTATGCTTGCAGCGGCACTCACTCCACTGGGCAGACTAGAGCCCTCGTTTTTTAGCTGACAGTCAATGCGACGCTCTCATATTAAGAAAATGCCCCTTTCTTAATGAGAGGCTTATTTGATTTTAGGCAAAACAACAGGATGTTGTTGTGTTTGCAGTTTATGGAGAGCAGTGTGTCATTCAGACATGACGTAGAAAAATAATAAATTTTTTTTAATGTCACTTTCATGCAGCACACACGTGCAATATTGGTAAATAAGACCTTTCTTTCTTCATCATTCATGCCTAACTGTTATTACTTTATGGATACTTAAGAGAAGCAGATGGTGCACAGTATGTAATTCTTTTATTACAACCAAAATGTCACCCAGAAGCAAGAAATGAGGCCTCTGATAGCCTAATGTTTGGAGGCTCCCCAGAGCTGTTGCTTGACGATTTGTTGCAATCAGAAGGGTAGGATTATCAAATGAGTCATCTTATTAGCCTTCTGAATCCTTATTTATAACTTTGCATTTCCCTCCTCTGCCAGCACTGTTACAGCTTGTACTTGTGGCAGTCTATTTAGTTCCTGACATCATTTTGAAGTGTGAAATTTAGACTGAATGACTCATTTAAGTGTGATATTACATTTTATATTGAAAGTCAGAATAAAGTGTTAGAGCGGGCGGTTAGATTACGGCTCTTTTGTACAGCGGGTTTAATTGAATGCAATGATAAAAAATATTTTTTCGTTCAGTCAGGTTCAAAGGTTGGATGACTTTCATTAAAACACATTCAGACACTGTAGAGAAAAGGATGCAGGGGGTTGTAAGGGCTGTGGAGAGAATATGTGCTTGATCAATACTGTATCTATCCTCTATCTCTCAAGAAGCTGTTGACATCGCAAAGGGTTAAATGATGTTTTAATAAAATGTTTCCACTAACACAGGGACCTCAGCTGTACCCCCTGAGGTTTCCTTAAACAAGGCTTGTGTGAATGGAACAAATGAGAAGGCGTCACATGGATCCTTTGATCAATATCTTCACATGAGCCATGATTCTGCTTATCTTAAAGAGAAAATTGCCAATGATTGAACATGTATGTGTGTTTGTCTCTGTGTGTGTACTGTATGTGCGAGTGTGTGTCAGAGGGAGAGATTACGCCTTTATGTGTGTGCCTTTCATGTTATGCACAAGTGACCTAATACATCAATCACGCACTGACAATAGCAATGCTGACAAGCAGTCAGAGACAAATCCAGGGGGATCCCTCCTCATCCCCACAGTGCAGTGAATACAACACTGGGGTGTGATTGAGGGGTTGGAGAGGTGTGGGAGGAGATAAGTGTAAAATCACCTTGCCCAAGGGTAAAGCCTGCACAGATCAATATCTGTGAGAATTGATGCCAAACAGTGTTGAGCAGGTACATGTATGGTGTTTGTTTGTGTGAGAGTACTGAGAATGAGCAGCAGCTCCCCCTGTTGGATAGAAATGACCACTGAAGTGGATGACACTAAACCCTCAAACTGGGATGCTGGTTAATTTACTTGTCTATGTATCACAGACATGCATTGTAACAGATAAATTACCAGGGAAGACCCAGTTGCTTCAGACTCTATGTGTGTCAGCTTGTTTCTTGATGCAAATTGAACTAAACTTGTTTTAAAAATGCACACCACAAAGTACAGTACACTACCAACCAAATATATTCTGATCCTCTCTTTAAGAAAAATACCACAAAATACAAAATATTCACTTATAATGCAGATATGTCTGTCTGTAAAAAGTTGAATTTGAAAAAAATATTAAAACATATTCATAATACACTGGCAGGCTTGGAGAAACACAACAAAATATGCAGAATAATTTGTAATTCCACCTGTCAGATTGATGTACTGAAGAAAAAGAGCAATGTTCCCTCTGATAATGAATATAAGAAAATGATAATATTTCACTGTTTCCACTGCGTAAGAATTCAAGGCAGGGTCGTTGTTTTGTGTTTTTTTACCAGACAATTTTTTTTCTGTATTAGTTAAAATGATCTCTACATCTCAACAGCTATCGCTAAATCATGTGTTCTGAAAAAGGACCAAAGAAGATCAGTCATCTGTAGCTGCTGTAATGTTGGAAAACTCACACTAATCACTGCCATGGGGTCTGGATGTGAAGAACCAATCAAATGTGTGTGCTTACTTACTCCACCCTAAGTGTGCACCAGTCCGCACTCTAAGCACTTCGCTGCGGGCAGAATTATACCACGTCTATTGAAGAATGGCAGAGAAAACTTTGCACACTGCTACAGTTACTTGTAACTGCTCTCGCTGCTAAACAGGGCACAAAAAGAAAGACAGAAGCAGAGATGCTGAAACAAGAAAACGTTTAGTTTGAACCAGTAAACGATGGTGAAGCTTTTTAGCGATGGTGACAACTCAGGGAGTTTAAGGACCTGAAAAGAGTTGCCATGGTCGCTGTCTTTCTGTTTTCATGTTTTGTCTTTAGCTGGAACCAGCAGCTCTACAGGTCACTCTGCCGTTCGGTCAGTCCACAAAAATTCCCCACTCTCTGGCGGACACTGTTTCTGCCCTAGGAGGCTGAAATTTGGCATGGAGGTCAAGTGTGTGTGAAGGTGTGTGTTTGCATAAATGCCAATTGGCTAAAAAGGGGTGTGGTAATGACAGTGGCTTATTGCAAAAAGGTACATAACTTTCAAATGGATTCACAAACTTGCACAAGATTTGGTGGAAATGTTGGTCATGAGCCAAATGACAGCTGATTAACTGTTTGGGCAAAATAGGAAAAAGGTGGCGTGGCAGTGGGAGTGGCCTGCGGCAAAGAGAAACATGATTTCTAAACTGATTCATGTAACATGGCCAAATTTTGTAAAACACACACACAAACAGACATTTTCATTGGCCATAACTTGCCCTGCCCTTAAACTTTAGCCCCGCCCCCTTGCTTAACTCAACAACCATTTGTTGGCTGTCATATTTTTTAGTTGCTGGTGGCAGTCACTGTGGTTTTGCACATGTTTTATATTCATTATGGTAATATTTGGTGTTTTCATGCCGCTAAAAGGCACATGAAGTAACGCCGTTGAATAAAACCGAAAGCGATGTGCTGAGCCTCTCTCTGCTCCGTTGTGGTGTAGTTGCAATGCGGCAGCACTCACTGATGTGTATAGGGGGCGCTGCTTTCGAAAGAGGTCCCGAGGGAAAGAGATGGTTTAGAGGAAGCCCCAAGGAGATGATAATTTTCAAATCTTACTAGCTTTCTAGAATTACCAACCCTGCCTTTAATGGGAGCTTTATATTTCAGGTGTTTGTCAAATACTCAAGTGTTACCACAGAAACCAGGTTAGAACTTGTGATGAAGTTTTGCTTTTGGCTAAAAAATGTTTAATGTTGTTAAAGGGCATAGAAGTAGGGCTTTCACTTATTTGTATGAACTAGTCTTTGTAGCATGTAAACTAATTATTTTTGGAAAATGGTACCTTGATAGAAGAATAATAACTTGAAAGCCGAATGATAGTTAAGCAGGTGGATTATATTCTGCAGCTGATGTTTTGGCAATGGTATGCTGCCTTCAGATATTATTTTAAGATGACTTAGCATATCTCTTAGCTATTATTATTTAGTTATTATATTTCTGCTGTTTTCCACCAGGACTGCTGTTACTCCCAACAAAGGAACACTGCACACATAGCACAGTAAAAGAGAATAGTGGGGGGTGAGTGGAGGCCTAGAAGCTTGTTTTTGCTGCAGGGCATCCCAGCAGGTTAATTCAGCAATGTATGTGTGTGGTGTTCGGCTTGTGTACAGCGTGTTCACAAATGGATATTGCTTTAAAGGAGCCATATTATGAAAAACTCACTTGTTCAGCACTTGTACATGTATATGTTGTTATCTGAAGTGCCTAACAACTAATCGACTGTGAATAGGACCAACCAGTCTGTTTTCCTTTCCGTTTTTTTGTGGGCTGTCTGGGTCAGAGGATATGGGATTTTACAAGCCATTCAGGTTATGTCATGCACAGGCTCATTTAAGCAACACACCCCCCCATCTGTGAAGCTTCACCCACAGCTTGAGAACCGCCTTTGTGACAGTGCAACATTTTATCTCACAAACACCAGGCCCACTAACATTATGTCCAAGCTACGAGCTAAGCACACTAGCTGCTTTGTTGTTGGCTGCAAGAATTGACAGAAAAATCTTCATCTACTCCCACCATCTGAGGATGTCAAGACCTAATGGATTAACTTTATGTCTGACGGAAAGTACATTTTGTTTATTTTCTGCAAGTGTCCTCTAAAGACGGAAAAACTAGAATGTATGTGCTCTGGGCTGCTTTTCTTAACAAGGGCAGCAACAGTACAAGCTTAAGGGTGGATCAATACTGACTGTCCATGACCCAACGTTAAAGAGCAAAAGCTGTAAGTTTTGTCATGTTTATGATGCCTAAGAGTTATTTTGTAGGTTAGACTGTTGACCTGGGTTTTGGCATGCGGCTTATGTGGAAACGTTTAGACCAAAGTAAAATTGAGGAACAGTGAAGCAGTACTGTGCTAACATTATGCCTCATTTGACGCCAACTAAATCAGGAGACACAGAAGAGTATTATGCTGGATGCTAGTAACTGTTTATTTTGTTTTAATTTTTGCTTTGTTTGTTGTAGCTGTAGCTCAGCTAGCATTAGCTTTGTTGTTATACAGAAACTTTTCTGCTCCAGGATCCTCACTGATATGTTCCGTATGTGAAAGTGTTGTTGCTGTATGTAAATTTACTTGCATGCCCTGAAGGTAACAATATAGCTACATGTGAAAAACAAATTTGCCTGTATTTTCTTGGCAACAGGGTTTAACTTTGATTAGCAGCCAGAACTTAGCTTGCTGAGAACATTCAATAACTGGTATAAAGCAGTACCATTAGTGGCCCACTAGACAGAGAGGACTGGGTTATTTAATATCAGATTGTGATGCAAGGTGTAGGGGTGAAGTTTTTGGTTTAAACAAAGTTTTTTGTGGTCATGTTTATGGCAGAAATACAGCTAGACTCAAAAAAAAAAGGATCCCCTGTTGCAAAAAAACCTGCTCAGCCGACCGGAGAAATGCCAGGTGGCACCTGCTCAAGTCTGTGAGAGCTAACCAATCAGAGCAGACTGGGCTTCTTGAGAGGGGGGCTGAACTGAAACACAAGCTGAAAGGGAGTGTTTCATGTGAAGTATTAGAAAAATACCTATTCAACTAGACCACCCAAAACACAAGAATAAACTTGAAAATGATCATTTAACAATATGATTCAATGAGTTCTGATCCAGATAAAAACTTGACAGAACTGAGAATGAGTTCGGCTTCCGAGGATTCAAATTTTTTTCTGCAAAATGTGCATTTTTTTTGCTTAAAAGAAATCTTTCCCCCAGACATTCGGCAAGTATTTATAGTCGGCAGCAGTCATAAAACCTGCACCCTGTCCTTGCACACCTTGGCCCACCGATGCGTTTGATAGGAGCTGCCTTCGGTCTGACATTATTTGGCTCATTTTTCATCTTTTTAGCTTTCTCTGCTCATAGCAAACACAGACACAGTGTGTGTGTACGTGTGTGTGTGTGTACTTGAGAGAGCAAGGGAAAGTTATAAAGGAAGAGTAAAGGACTATGTGTGTGTGTGTCTGTCTGTGTAAGCATGGATGTGTGAATGTCAGTCAATGTTGGTGACAGTTTAAGTATATGGGTGTGTGTATGCACATTTGTACATTCACTTGTGTGTGAGCAAGGAAACAGAGCAATATTCCACCCAATGTAAACTGTCTTAAAGGGTGACAAGTATCCTTTCCCTCCTCACCTGCTGTGTTGTGACTGAACACAGTTGAAAAAACATACTTCAGTACGGCAGCACGTATATAGTGTCTAATGTTACCTGAAAAAAACAGAACAATTCTGCAAGTCCTCTCACGCCAGTGAATTTAACACAGACTGCTACTCCCCATCGAGGGCCACATCTTTAGCTCCTCTCTTCAGGTGGCAATTTTCACCGAGTTGCAGTCAACAAAAGAAATAAGTGCTCTACAATCCCATGTGTGTGTTTGACTGATGGGCCAGTGCAGCTGCAGAACAATGAAAAGGAGAGCAAATTGAAGGCAGGTAATCAAGGACATCGGCAGTCTATTCTGCAACTTGCGCCCAAGAGACGAAAGTGGGCAAATGGAGCGGAGGGCAAGGAAAACTGTAATCGAAATGTTGTCTTTTCCTTTGCTGTTAATCTGATATCGGCCTTCTCCCAGAGTGCAGACCATCAACTCAACTACTTTATTCACTGTGGTAGGTCGCCAAACCTTTAAGCTCTTCTTCTCAGTATTCTTTCACCATCACATTAAATATTTCCTGTGTACTCTTTTTGTCCCTTCTTTTCAAATAACATGGTATGAAGTTCTGCCCATTCCATTGGTTCATTAGCAAATTTGGCATTGCTTGAAGAGAATTGCGGCCATATTAACAGCTGAATTAATCGCTGATGAGTAGGAATGTAACAGTATTATCAATTTTGCAGTATTGTGACAGCAAAAGCGCCCTGGTACCGTCGTGAAGATGTGATGGTATCAAACGACGGTTCTTCTGGGCAGAAAGTGTAGTTTTGTTTCAGCCTCAGTGAAGCAGAGCGGAAGGAGCTGGGAACTACAAAGACCATCAACCATCGCAGCTCTTTCCTCATCACGCGCTGACGATGGAAAACAATCCGAATCACGGACTGTTACGCTTTTGAACAAGTCAGAGGCATCCTGCAGTGAAGGAGAATGCAAGTGCTAAGCCTTCTCTCAAACTTCAGTGTCTAGTTAAACTCAGATGTGTTCAGGAAATAAAGGAATGAGCCGACTGGAGTTTACTTTCACTTTCTCTTCAGTGGCAGCGCAACACTATGAACAGAAAGAAAAAAAAAGTCCACCTACGAGAGACCTGCTGAACCAAAAAGACGTTACTAGAAAGAAATGACTATCAGTCAAAGTAGACAGTTAACTTATGATTGCAGGATAATGAAAAGAGCACAATGTATGAGCTAGGTCATTTATAAATCATCATTCAATGATTTAAACATTAAATATGATGATTGTTTGCACATGCTGACAGGAAACAAAGCAATGTAAAGTAAAAACAGTTAAAATAAATTGGATAATAATAAGCAGCTTTTTTTCCAAGTCTTGATTTGTCTTTTTTGAATTTTTAAATACCTCAATAAATACCGTACTGCAGACTTTATACCGAGGTATTATTGTACTGTCAGTTCTTGATACCAGTACATCCCTACTGAGGAGTGTTGGCCAAGCTTATCCTGCCTCTCAGGGAAAAGACATTTTCCTGTAAAGATTTTTCCGCTCAATATTCCTCTACTTCTTCTTTTTCACCTTTGGATTCGTGCTTTCTTCTACTTCTTATTTTACACAGCAAAGTAAGTCTCCAGGCGTGAGCTCATTTACCCAACCAAAGGGCATTGAAGGTTAAGTCATATAATTCTACATTTGTCTTAGAAACAGAGGGAGACAGCATATGAATCACTTTTATGGCCCCCGGTGTGTATGAACCATTGTCGCTACAGCTGCCATAATATCTTGTCATTCACACAACGTTGAATGCCAGTGCACGGCTGCCACTTTCGCTATGAGTGCTTCCATGTTCCAAGGGGAGAAAATGATGACATCCCTCCTCACAGTAATGATAACATTTGGAACCCAGGCCGTGGGGAAGCTGGGTAAGAGACTGTCAGGCTGGCAGCCATTGTCAGTCAGCTGCTGTCACAGAGAGAGGGCAAATGCCAGGACGTCTGATGCCTCGCTGCATGCCACTCTGCATCTGACAGCTGCCAGCGCTGCCCAAGAGCCAGAGAGGAGTCAAGAGGGAAAAGTGATGGGAAACGTTCTCTTTGAGATGAGCTGCCATGTCAGAGATTTGGACAAGGTAAGAAACGGTATGCAAGCACATGCTTGGCGACATGTACTAGAAACATGTGAACACCTCGACAAAGAGTCTGTAGACCAATTATATGTTAGTAAACACGATGGACACATCTCCGCTGCAGAAAGCCGGAAGTGATGAAGACGGCTACCGAACCACTGCCATGTTATTTGGTTAGATTTTAGATTTAAAACGTTCTCCACATGCCACAACAGCCAACAACCAGCCTCCTTTTCATGTGGTAAGTATTAACACTAAAAGGGCCCAAATTCCATTTCTACTAGAAAGGCCGTCGGTGGTCATTTTGACCACCAGATTCCACTTTCTATTATCTCTCATGGTAAATATTTGATATATAATAAAGAGTAATACATTTATTTTGTAAGGATGTCTTTTTGAAAAAGAAAATAGCACCTGAAGATATACCAAGGAGGAGGAGAAAACGCACACTTTCATCGCAGACGGATCATCCAGATCCGCTTCCGGCTGATGCCAGTGAGCTCTGCTCCACTGTGCTGCCGTGCACCGCACAGCTTTGAGGGATAAAAATTGCCCTATGTAAATGGAACTCTCGGCCGCTCTCAAAGTTTTACTTTTGACAGACACTGATAGTTGCCAAACAACCAAGATGCATAACTGCCAGCATGTGAAAATGTATTAATTTAAGTCCAGGAAAGTGTGTGCGGTCATTATGACTGCCTGTGGCCGAAACAGGTAGAATGGATCAGATTTTCTTTGCCTTTAGTGCAATTTGTATCAATAACATGTTAAATGAAAGTCCAGACATTTTTAGGAAAAGTCAGGGACCAGCAGTCTTGTAATTTTTAATTCACCAAAGTTATATGACGTATAAATGTGAGAAGAGTCCTAATGTCCGTCACAGCCGTTCTAGAGCTGACAATTCCCCTAACAAGACCCGTGCTTCCACGTACAAAAGGGAGGGATTCTTTCGATAAAGTTGTCTGGCACTTAGAAAAACAATTTTAACCTGTGAGTGGTGAAAAAGCAGTTTTATTGGACATACTGAAGATGGCAGTTGCCGCAAATGGAAATCCAGTAATGATTGGTGACTCCACTCTTCTGATGCTCCCAGATTTATCCAGGCATCATGCTGAGCCAAAACAGGGAGCAAAATGCAGAAACCCCTCGGGTATAGGAGGGAGCCCTTGAGCCCTGACTCTTATAGAAAGGAAAGAGGGGGAGGCTGATGTGGTGACGGCAAGCTTGCCAAGCAGCAGCTGTGTGTAAAGCATGAAACATGTGTGTGAGGGGTTAGTCATATTTAAATGGCCCCTTATGGTGAGACTGGCTCTGACGTTGGCGTGTGACTGATTGGTAGGCTACCTATGTTTCAACTGGTAGGCCGTCAGCTAAGTACAGCTATGGCATATAACTTCATGAACTACCATAAGGTTCATTTAAATAAAAGCCAGGCTAAAGGGATTGGTCTTTATCTGGCCAATAAGCTGTTGCAAGCCATTTAATGACCCAAAAGGAGTGAAAGAAACTTAAAACTTCTAAGACTGAAAGGTAAGAATGCAAAGACTTTAAAACAGGTGTTATACAAGCTGTAGGCGGCCAAAAGCTTTTTTAACGTAGACCAGAGGTTATAAAAGCATTCATTGATCTATTCACCTACTTCAGGCACAGCAGCCAGCTTACAAGTCCTCGAATGTGCTGTGAACCAAAACCCCCTTAAACCAACAGATTTGGATTATCTTCGACACGATTCTGGTGTGGTTTTAAAGGAAGCTTCGCTCGACATGTATCCCTTCTTGTATTTTCGTGTCATGGGAGGTGAATCCTTTTTAGTCGCCACTGAGAGCCCTTACATGGAGAAGCACACGACGCGTTGGTGTCAGGAGTTAAGCCAGAGGAGGATCAGAAGGTGTCTAAACCTGTTAACCACGGAGGGACGCGTGCCAACATTTTACATAAGCTGTTATGACAGCAGAGCGCAGGGAGGCTAACAGGCGGAAGAGTTAAGTGCTGCGAGGAGTGAAACATCTTCTGTTATACACACTCTATCTATTAAAGGATGATTTGAACAAATGAGAATCATTTTATCTATAGTCATGATCTTATAAAGATCAGACAGAGATGTATGAGAAAGACGGGATGGCTACAAAGGAGGAATGAGAAACAGGAGTGGAAAGAAAATTAAGTGAAATAAAAATGAAAAAACAGAAACCGAGAAAAAAAGGAGGGAGAGAACAGAAAAACCCAAATAAAAGAGTGGAATAACATACCAGTTTATATAAAGAGCACTACAATATGAACGAGGGAAATGATACAGGGAGGAGGAGAGGAGAAAAAAAGAAGATAAAAGGAGGAGTGATGCTGCAGTGGTTGAAATGAAAAACAGAAACAAGATGAGCAGGAACAGAAGTGGAGGTGGAGAGGAAGAGAAGAGGTGTTGCAAAGTAGTGGAGGAGCAGAAATAATTGAAGTGCAGCGGAAAGAGTGAAACAATTAAAATAGTCTGAGGAAGTATGTTAGGAGGCTCAAGGAGGAAGGGAAGAAAACAGAGGGAGGAGCTGAAGGGAGGGAGGGAAGACTGCAGGACGAGGAGGTGCAGGAAAGGAGGAGTGTGGAGGTGGCACAGATTGAAGGAGGAGGATGTTCAAACAGTGTGGCTAAGTGAGCTTCCCGTGGTTGGTTTTCCTCTTTATCGCCTGGCACTCTAAGACCTCTTCAGTGCTGGGGATGGATGAGAGACAGAGAGAGAGAGACAGAGAGAGAGACAGAGAGAGGCACTCACAGAGGCAGACAGTTCTTCGACTGGATAATCCTCTCCTCTAATACTAATCCCTGCTCTCTCACTCACACATACAGTCACACACACACACACACAATTCACAGTTTGTCACCTTACATGTCAAACCGTGTGTGTGCGTGTGTGTGTGTGTGTGTGTCATAATATATTGTTTGACGTACAATAAATGACCAAATACGATCTGATCATCTGCTCTGACAAAACAATCACTGCGACTTAATTAAACCTGTAAAATATTTTTTTGATATTATCATTTGTCCATAATTAAGCATCAAGGAGGCTGGAAATTAAATTGTA
>JAPZDX010000007.1:20681204-20691239 GCA_029783625.1 Naso annulatus | reverse complement strand
GTGTTTTCGTACGTGACGAATTCAAAATGAAGCAGCTACTCTGTAATGGAATTAAAACAGCCAGGCTGACTGAATGTGCAAACAGTATTGGACATTGATTGACAGATCGCACCTTACCCCGCTCTTACACTAAGGCTGATGAAAGCGCGGTCTGTTTGGATGACGTTCAGCTTGTTGAAGTGAACACCTCGACAGAATTAAATCTGACAGTTGCATTTCAGTCAGACTGGAGAGATGGGCTAATTTAATCGCATCCTGTTGTCAACAACCCCATGCCAAAGCTAAGTGATTGATCCTGAGAAAATTTAGAAAAGTCATTAATTTTTTTTCTCAAAGCCTGTATCTAAATTAGGACTCCTCGCCGACACGAATCCAGCACTAAAATGAACCTCATGGCTGTTTCCCTGAAGAATACAATGTGGTTTTTAGAGACTTTATGCTATTTCACTCAGACAAAGTTCATTTATGAGATTATGTGTGACTGAGAAAGGCTATAATTGAGGCCACGATGACTGAGTGTGAAACCAAGTGGGACTTAAAATGACTTCCAGAGGCTTTTGTGTTCATGGGAATGCAGACACAGTGATTGGGAACAAAGGACCAGCTCCCATTGTCTGTTCACTGCCGGACAGGAAATTAGCCCGGGCATCAAAATCTGCATGTTAAGGGTGTTAATTGTCTCTCCCAACACTCAGAGTAAAAACTGATTTTCGGAGGATTAGTAGCCTTGTTACAGATCATATATCCAACCTGTTATTAAATGAGGATTGGCCACTGTGGCAGAGTTCCCAGCCCGCTCCGAGCTTGACGGCCGGGGATGTCCAGGCAGCAAGCCAGCAGAGTAATATTGTTTAGAATGGGGACAAAGGCAGGGCATGTCTTACCTGTAACATTCAATTTAATTAAATCACCACGCCGGTCCTCATCGGACAAACTGCTGTTTATTAGAACTTTTGCGCTTGTTCTCACGCTTTATGGAGCAGATAAGTCAAAATGAAGTTGTTAAGTTGCCAACACATTCCTCAGAGGTGTACGTGCTGCTCTCTCCTTGTGTCTGTGCAATCTGTTCAATTTGCTGCGGGAGTGACAGTTGGTGCTTTTGTTGGCTCTCAATTTGAATGTGTGTATACACTTAGAAGTCGTAAGCACATATGGTGGTCAGTTTTGGGCAGCTCCCTCTTTTTTTTGACACAAAACCAATTTTTGTGCCTGTCAGTTTGGCTGTGCTACTTCACAGCAAAATGGACTAGTGTTTGACTGTGGACCCGTCCCACCACTTAGAGTAGTCAAGTGTTTACTTGTGTGACGAATTCCTGGTAATTGCCACATTATTGCCAGTGCGTACATGTTTAAACTAAAAGCAGAATTTACAGACATGCTTGATTAATGAGGACATTCATCACTGCCGCATTACAAGTATTTTTCTTCTTAACGTTTTGCAAAGCAACCTCCTATTGTCCATAGCAACTCCCTAACAGATGCTCTTGGATGTAAATCAGTTGTCTGCTTACATGGATGAAAGCTCAGGAGACCTCAGAAGCTTGAGTTCTGAGAATATCATCTGTTTTATTCACAGTTTATCTCTGAATTGCTCAATAAAAGAAAGCAAAATCACATCTATGATCTGTAACGCCTTATTTTCCTCTGTGTTCACAATGTTGAATATATAACTTGCAACGTAATAGTTAGCCTATATAGCCATAGCAGTCTACTAGCCATGCTTGCAAACAAACCAACACACATGCAGACACATAAGTCACATTTCCATTAATGTACTCTCATGCGCATTGTGACATATTGCATTAAAATATTTAATGGAAACAGTTCAAGTTTTTATGATCACTTCAGGTGTTTCTAACCTTTTTGCGCAGTTAATATGCAAGACGTGCAATGGCAAAAGCTGTGTTGAATAAATTGCGATGTCACGTAAAATTATTGGCTGTTTCAGTTCCTTAATAAAGAAGCAGAAGAGGCCTTTTCCAAAATCTTCCCAGATGTTCCTCCCACATGCAAAAACAGGTTAGAGTTGATATGAAAGAACATTTAAAACTTGCCCGTTTTAAACCAAATACAAAAAACTTTTTGCCATTTTCATCTCGTAGACAGCCAAGGCAATTTGTTTTGTTTTTTAGTCTGCCACCTCTACTTCTTTGACTCTTTTTAAAAATGGCCATGTGTAATGTTGCATATACCGCCACCTACTGAAAAAAATATGCTTTGCAGCCTAGCTTATTCACTTACAAAAACAAAACAGTTGATAGAAACACTCACACACACTAATTCGCATTTTGCTTTTCGCACGATTTCAAAGGTTTTCTTAAAATCTGCTTCATATTTTACAGAAACACATTAATAGACACACACATACAGTACCCACATTTACACATGCACAGATATTGTGCCCTAAATGCTAGAGTTATCTGTTACTGTTTACAAACACAAAATTCAAAGTTGGCCCCTCCTCCTCCTCCTCCTGGACTGAGAGAGCAGATGGTCAAGCAAGCTAGAGACTGAATGATGAGAGGGAGCTGTGTAACTGCTAACCAAACAGTGAGTCAGAGAATAAAAATGTTACATTCTGATTATTTCACTGCCGTTACATTCTAACTCATAAATATACACGCCGACACCTTCACACCACCCAGCAGAAAGGTGCCATAATGGTGGATTTTGGGTGAATTCAGCTGAAACGCATGCTTTATTTCTCGCTGTTTGCCTCGCTGATGTGTGTGTGTGTGTGTGCGTGTGTGAGAGTGTGTGTAGAGTCCTAACCTCGCCCTGTTATTGGCAGGTGCTACACAACACTGCCAAAAGGTTGAAGCCCAGGAACGTTCCAAACCAAGCAAAAGAAGAAGGAAAATACAGGCAGAGGGCTGCAGAGTCTCTGCAGAAACAGATATGTCTGCAACAGACAACAGGGTCATTAGTGATGATTGAAACTGTTGAATGAGTCTATATGTTGTTTTGTAAGGAAAATCCTGCGTATATCCTGCATTATGCTTTTCAAGTCAGTCCTTGGTTGATCTGAGCCACCTTCCTAACTTGACTGATTAGCTGTTTTAATTTTCAGCATTCTACAGCGGGGAACAAATGCAAGCTGTTAAATTGCATGCAATAATAGCCTGGATTTCATAAGTGTGCCTCTAGTGTTTTGAGTATTTGCATCATTTGTTTATTTGTGTGTGTGCATGTGTGTGTCCAAGCTTTACTGAGGGAAGAGAAACATCCTCGTCTCCAGAGAGCCTCAGACTGACATCAAAGCCATGCAAATAGAATCGGTGTGGTGTGTTTGCTATTGATTTGGCCCCTCGCTGAGGAAAAGATTTGTGCGTTTCCAAGTGTGTTTCTAAGCCGTATCCCCCCCTTCACCCCCCCACCCCTTTTGCAGGGCCTTAAGGTGAGAGTGTGTGAACTCATGTGCCGCTCAGCTGCAGAACACAGGCTAACTTAATGATGTTTAAAGGTCATGCCAGCTTTGGCGAGCACAGCGCAGCCACAGGATGATGCACGCTGCTCAGCATGTCGTCCGTCCTCACGTTTCTTTTTTTCAAGCAGACTGAACAACAAGAAAGTAGCTGTAATCTCTGAAAAGGTTTTAAATGCCCAAGACAGATACAAACAAGCTTTCTCATCAGCACCTTTTCTTCAGCGATCACGTAAATGTTTATAATGCTGCCGACTTTGTTCACATCACATAGTCGTTGGAGAGGAAACAATGAGCGGGCGTGATGATTTCATTTTTTTTTACTGTCTCTGTAGGCGGAGGAGGCTTAGGTGAGTAGCCTGATGTGCTTGTGTGTGTATGTGTGTGTGCGCGAGGGTCTGCTTAGATGGATGAAAGCTCAGGAGACCTCGGCAGCTTGAGTTCAGGGAATATTATCTATTTTGGACACTGCTTATTTCTGAACTGCTCCATAAAGGCAAAAAAAACCCCATCTATGTTCTGTTACAGCTTCTGAAGTATATTTACCTCTCCATTTGGAACGGCGGCTATATAACCAGCAACACAATCGAGAGTTTAAAGGTAAGTTCCTTTGAAATATTGACTGAGGGATTAAATAAACAAAACAGGCAGACATCATAATAAGCTGTAATTGTAATGTAAAACCCACATAATTATTCCTGTCAATATTCGCCAACAAGACACTTCTGTAATAATGAGCTCTCACAATAGCTCTGGACAACTTGTGATATTTTGATCAATTTGACCTTTTGGAAAATTCACACACCATTTCAACAAAGATTAATAGCGAGGTGGGGTTATTAAATGTGTTATCAGCGCCTGCACAGGTTGAGAATGTCCTGTGCATATCAGGCGAGGTAAGAAATAATTATTCTTGATAGGATTTATCTTCAATTTCCTCATTTCCCGCTCTCTCTGACTGGAGGGGAGTGAAAAGAGCCTAGCATGACGTTTGATCCTGGAACTGAGATGACAAAAATGTCATGGCAGTACACACACTCGAACTCAAACGTGCATGCACAGCAGCAAACACGCTCGCTATCAAAATTAAAAAAAAAAAAAAATCAAAGTGGATTTCTCAGGCTGGCATTTACTCTGCAGTGTTCTTGGGGGCACATTAAGCAGACGTATGGGTACATATGGCCGCTGTGAGCTCGCAGTGTTAAGAGGATGTGACATGGTATTTGAAGCTGATCTGTATGGCAGCCAGTGAAATGCAGACACAAGGCCATATGAATGTCTTGTGCTTTTTTCACAGACCACTGAGATTTCTACCTCCACTTTAACTGATGTGAATGGCATTTTATTGGTGAGGTTAAAAGGGTTGCAAAAGAAAACATGAAAAAATAAAAATACTTGCTTTTCTACAGTTTTCAAAGGAGCTATTTCTTCAGAAAAAAATGTAAATTAATAAAACAACTCATAGTTATGTCTGCAGCTATGCTGGGGATCCTAAGAAACCAAACCAAACCAAACCCCCTGCTGTCGAAACCGTTCATTGTCTACGTGCTGCGTGGCGAAAGAGAGGATTTGTGGCCATTGAGCCAAGCAGCGGGCAAGGGCAGCACTCGCCGTCTGTGCACTCAGTGCCAAATTTTACAAAATTTAACTTGGGCACAAGATCTGCGCCGCACACCGCATTTTATCTGAAATGACCTTCACATGTTGTCATAAAGTTATAGACACATCATAATGTTAAATCCTGTCTTTACCGTAAATTTGGAAAGAAAAAAAGTGAAGAAATAAAAATAACTGTCAGCCAGATGCCTCCCACAGAAGTCTATGACAAACGACTGATAAGTTGTGGAAGGAGGCGGAGCTAAAGTGCAGGTGTGGGGCAATACATGACCAATGGAAGTTTGTGTTTGAGTGTGTGTGTGCGTGTGTGTGTTTCTTCAAAGTTTGGCCATGTTACATGTGCCTTTTTGTTACAGGCCACTCCCACTGCCACGCCCCCTTTTTGCCAGTTTGCTCAAGCAGTTAATCAGCTGTCCTTTGGCTTATTGCCAACCTTTACACTAAATCTTGTGCAAGTCTGTGAATCCATTTGGAAGTTATTCACCTTTTTGCAACAGGCCACTTTCACTGCCACGCCCCCTTTCAGCCAATTCGCATAAACACAAACACACACTTTCACACACACATTTGACCTCCATGTTAAATTTCAAACTCCTAGGACAAAAACTGTGGCCGCCAAAGAGTGGGGAAGTTTTGTTAATGGACCATCCGAGCAACAGAGCAGAGCAGAGCAGTCTATAGAGCTGCTGGTCGCAGCTAAAATACATTTTTAATTTAGGTGGTTTATTTATTTTTAAAGGATTAGATAGCCTTCCTGTTTTACAGTGAAAAAGTAGCCACCAAGGTCATCAGTGCCAACGTTTTCATATTCAAGAAGCTGAATATAATCATTACAATTATAATAATAATTATGTTTGAATTAATTACAGGTAATTAATTTATTACAGTGTAGTTACTTTAGCATCTTTGGATCACATCTTTGTTTAATCAGCTCATTAACATTCTATCTAATCAGAGCCGGCCCGTGGCATAGGCAGTATAGGCGAATGCTAAGGGTGCGTCCATCAGGGGGCGCCGCCATGGCAGAGGCAGTTGGGGGGGTGTAACTTTCACTATTTTTATAACTAGTTGTACTATAAGCATGAAGCCTATTAAATAATAATAGTAGGCTATAACAACATTATTTACCGAGTCACCCGCGCCCCTCAGCTACCGCCCCCCCCTCGGGGACGCCACCTAAAATCTTGCCTAGGAAGCCAGATTGGTCAGGGCCTGTCCTGTATTTAAAACAACAGTCTAATCGTATTTCGTATGAATGTTACCCCCCACACAAGCACTGCTTGAATCAGCCATGTACCATTGTTATAACTTGCCATTTTGCATTAGAGCTGTTACAAGTTTCATTTTCTCAATTGTCATGCTGACTGTCATGGTGTCGAGCACAGTCTTTCCAAGGTGCACCTGTAATTGTCTGTATAAGGACAGAATTTGATACTTTCTGCAGATTATTACAAGTACTATTTTCTCCACTCTCAGGGAAATCATTAAGTCCAGTCTATCTGATTTCTTTTAGAGTGGTGAGCTAAAGTCAGCTGATGTGTGAAAAGTCAAAAGTCTCAGTGATGATCAAAGTTCAAAGTGTTCTCATCAATATTTTATTATGACTAATAAATCAAATTACTGTATGATGAGACATACGAATTACAGAGAGGAAACTGAAAGGCAGTTTTATACCAGAAATACTCAGTCCTTACTTGTTTTGTGGTCGATTTATCCAATTGTTACTTTAGTTTGTGCTGTGATTTTCTTGTCCTGACACAGAGGGGCAAAAGAAATAATGTGCAATGACAATTTCCAATGTTACATCAGATTCATGTACATGAAATTTTGAAAAAAAAGATTGTTATTGGTAGAAGACAAGTGGAGGTCGTTACAATAACAGTATGTTATTTTTAAAAAAAAAGCATTTATGCAACAACATAATATGTAAAAACCTGCACTAACTCAAGACAAACACTATGAGTCTGACGATTAAAATACAAATAACGAATGATCAGCGCTTTGCATGGCTTGAACCTATTATGTACTCATCACACAGTGCTTAGAGTACAGTGGCCCTGTGCAGTCTCACTCAGATTAGCTGAGGATTTCGCTGCGTCTGTGCCATCTGTCTGGGAAATGCAAACTATATGCTGCACACTTGTACGACGCTTCATATGAATTGATTGCTTTATTCTAGTCAGCCTGGGCCTAATTTCCAAAGATGTTTAGCCAGATCTCAACAATTCCACATGGGTGAAGACTCTCTGAGCCGTCTGACAGAGGAGGAGGAGGTGTTGGCGGCGGGAGGGGGGGCATCTGTAGTCCAGAGCATGAGGGTTTAAAAAATGCTGAAACCATGCCAGGTTTAATATAACTGCATCTGTGCTCACACGACAGCCAGAGAAATGACAAAGCGAACGAAACAATTCCCTGGTTTTCCACTCAGCTGCACTATGGATGTAGGTGTAGGAGTGCTGTATCATCTCTGTTCTGGCTAAATAATGTGTTACAGTGCCGGTGGCATTTAAAGCCAGGAAAGCATTTAAGATATACAATCTGTTTCATTCCACCGAACCGCTGGCATTGCGATAATTATCATCCCTCGTTCCAGTCATTTCATACACAAGATCAGCCCCTGCTTAGCCTTTACCATCAGTGTGAATCACCACTTCCTCCAACTTTTTATGTCTGGAGTTATGACTGTTTGAAAACATCTTGGTTTTGCTGCTGTTGCTAAAGCTGTCTCTCACATTAGCCTTCACATCTCCCTTTTCCTGTCCCCGTCTCTCTTATCTTGATTATGCAGCTGGATGATTGAGTCAGCTATTTTGTATGCAAGTTGCCTTAGCTTGGTTCTTTGTGGAGGAGAGAGAGAGAGAGAGAGAGAGAGAGAGAGAGATCGTGCCGAGGATACTGAGAGAGAATTACAGCTTCTCATGACGGTGAGGAGTGGAAGAGACGAGGCTGCCCTGTTCGATAAATTGCTGCTTGAGAGAGACAGATATCCTCGGGGAACAGCGGTTTTGGAAATGTGACCAACCTTTCAAAATGGAAGCGGCGGTGCACATTAGTTTTCCACCGCTCTATACTGCAGACGACTTGAGCAAAAGCATTCAAAACTCTTTGTTAGGAAGTTTGTCTGATATAAACCCATTTCTGTGAATTGACATTTTAGTGGCAAGTCACTTTTGTACAATGAGAGCACACAGAAATGGAGAGGGGTGGACAAAAAGGGGACTGGGGTTGATAATATTCCCATTTACAGTTTTAAACTCATATCTAAGGCACTCCCAGTTTGAATCTTGTTGGGACTTTCACCAGATGTCACTGCCCTTTAATGTTGCCCGTTGCTTGTGAACTGTCAGAGACAAAAAAAAATCATCTTTTTATCCATCCTGTTTTGCTGATCCAGTCGATCATCGGCATATAGCACTGATGACGTTGGTGCTTTTATGTGCTTGTGGGTGCTAAAGTCTACGAGCGCCTCCCATGGTGCTGATCAAGATGAAACATCCAAAAATTTACACATGCAAGGCAAACATGTTTACATTTTAACACAATGATATCACATTGCAGAAAAGTTACCAAGGCTTGGCCAACCACACGCTCCAGCAGCGATGCCCGGTTTTATGTTAAACAATGTGTAAAGTGTAATCAAAGGGACCAGTCAGGGTTTGTAGACAGAGCCGTGAAACATATGGTACCAACAGCATGCCATATTTCGGTTCCCTGGCTCTCCACGACCATTAAATTCAAACTGCAACTGCCTGTTTTCTCTCTCTGGGTGTGTGTGTGTGTGTGTGTGTGTGTGTGTAGCCTTTTACAAGCACTGTTGCACCACCTCAGTCTCAAGTGTCCCGTGGTACACTCAGCTGCTTTATAGAAAGGTAGAACAAGCTCTTTTTTTCTCAGCAGTAAGAAAGGTGAGGCCATGAAATTAGTTACAGAAGGAAAACATCAGCAAATATAATTTCTTCTTCCGTAACTCCTAAATGTCTGGATTGGATACTCCAAATATAGAAAAGCTGTTTAAAGCTGGGGTAGGCAACATTTGGAAATCAAGCTAGCTGTAGCATGAGACTCCTTGGGAAGCAACTCCACTGGACCCTCCCCTCCCTGTTTTTGCTGCAGCTCGCGTTTTATTTCATTTGTTGTCACTCTCTTTTAAGTCCAGTTTGCACCAAAGTTTCACAACAAGACGAAACAGTTGCAGGGAAAGTTGGAGCAGAGTAAACTGGTCCGTCTCAGTTCAACTCAAGCCGGCTGACGTGTTTCTTGCAGACATTATTTTCTCCAGTGGCCAGTTTTACAGCAAAAGACATATCACTTGTTTCCACAGGCAATCAGCTCGTACCTGTCACTACAAAGCACAGCGAGAAGCTGCCAATAGAAACACAAGCTCTCTGAAATTACTGTGATTGGTCAGAAATACCTTGTGAAAGTCTGAATATAGAGCCAGCTCTGAATTTAAAGGACACAGAGCCACAGAGAGGTGCAGAAGTGTAGTCAAAGATAGTTAAGTCAACTGGGCGGAGTCACGTCTCCCATGGAGACAATAAGAAACCACCATACCTCCACCTCGTCTGGAAGTGTTATAACATCATGTGAATGGATTAAAGCAGATGTATTTTGCTCTTCATGATATTTGTTTGATGTAAGTTTTAACTTTTAATTCAAGGTTTCACATAAAAGACCATTTAAATGTCTGTTTTTGTCCGTTGCAAAGCAAGGCGGGGAGCATCAGTTCCCAAATCGCGCAAGAATGTGTAACTGAGACAGGTCTCTGACAAAATAATTTTTTTCCTGAGATTGCCAGAATGTTTGGTAGAAATGTGTCTTGTGAAAAATGAGTCCAGTGGGAATTCTGGTGACGATGGGGTGAAAGAATCAGTCGTAACCCGTGATCTTGTTCATTTCTCCTGTAAGAATGAACGGAATAAAGACTGCCTCTTGTCTCCTAAAGGGGGCGGGGCCATGGCAAAACCAATGTGACACTGATACAGGAAATGAAC
>JAPZDX010000007.1:20636700-20648598 GCA_029783625.1 Naso annulatus | reverse complement strand
GTGATGTATCATTAAATATTTGTCTTGCAACCTATCGATTATCACAGAATCACTGTATAGTGATGAGGGCCCGACCAATATGGGATTTTTGGCGCCAAAGCCAATAACAATATTAGGGAGTAAGAAAAATTACGATATCCGATATATCAGCCGATATTTTATATATAATATTTTGTATGTTGGTATCAAATATGATGACAAAGATATGTAATGGAGGCGGGATATCCAACAAACTTACTTCCAAACATCATTGCATCAAACCGTAAACACTTCACTAATTACCAATTGAATAAGGGACCGCCCTCTGCTGGACAAATTACATGATTTCACCATTTAAAATCACTAGTCCAAGTTTTTTTTTTTTTTTTTCAGCCTTAAAAAAAAATTTTATATTGGTACTTATCGTGGAACAAATGTGCCGATACTGATATATACTGATATATCTGCAATAGGCCAATATTTGGCCGATAATATCGGTAAACCAGTACATATCGGTCGGGCCCTAATCATGATATTATCGTTAACCTGGGCCACGTATCGTATATTGTATTGTGAGTTACCCTGCGACCCCCCCCATCTCAGACTGTGCTCTGATTGGTCCAGCTTGAGAGTAGATTGACTCTGATTGACTCACACAGATCACAGTCATTTGAGTGCAGAATGTGTTTGTGCTTTGTGATGGTGATCTGACAAAACCTGACTGAGATTTGTGTTAGTTTGAAACATCGCTCAATTAAAAATGCTGGGAGCTATTAGTTCAGTGTACAAGTGTTTTGACTGATTCTTGCCTTGAGCTGGCTTTTTGTTCCAGCACCTGCAGAAGTTATTTGAATGTGCATACCCTACACCCTGTTTGTCTGTTTCTGCTTCCTGCAAAAACATCCTCCAAGGATGTCTCCAAGGTCAGGCTGTAGTACTAGTATATAGAGAAAAGCTGTGTGTGAGAGTGTGTGTTTGTGTGTGTGTGCGTGTGTGTGTGTGTGTGTGTGTGTGTGTGTGTGTGTGTGTGTGTGTGACACAAGAGCGTGTGTGCTGGAGTTAAGTGTGCTGAGGCCAGAGCCATGGCTTGATTTCATGGACTTAGTGCAAGCATGGCAAGGTCAACATGATGTCGTCCAGCTGGCACTGAGTAAAAAATCAGAGGCGCTGATCTTTTTTTTTTTCCCATGTTGCACTGCTGATGTAGCTGCTAGCTGCTGGCTCCAGCTCACTGTTCCAGCAAGATCAGACAGAAGAGGAGGAGGCTTTGTGTTGCCTGAAAGCATCCCAATGCTCCCTGGTGGACATGCGCACATGAATGAACACACACGGATAAACGTGCACAAGCGTAGACATGAGCACACACTGAGTCCAGCATTGACATGAGCACATGCACAAGGGGCCTCTTTTTCATTCACATTCATATCACTTTCACACACCAACTGTATACAAACATGGCCAAGCACGGGATGAAATGCTGACGTCTAAAGACAAGACAACATTCACTCATGAAAGGGAAATACACTGCAAACCAGTATCTGCTAATATATGTTAAATGGTGAGTATATGATGGATCTTTGCCGAAAGGCAGGACGCATGGTTACAGCATGACTCGGAGTGAAGGTCGGGGTTCCTCAAGTAAAAAAAACAAAACAAAAAAAAACAACTGACAAGCTATTATATGCTCGAGACAAACATGGAAGGAAAGTGGATTAACTACGAGGAACTTTTAAGTATTTAAGAAACAATCTCATGATTCCTACATATTATAAATATCCTGTAACAACAAAAGAGATACTCAGTGAAAACATTTTTTTTCTTTTATGTAGTTACTATGAATGCCCGTGATCGGGTCTGAATCTCTGTGAACTCAAACAAAACAACATTTTTAAAAAATTTGTTGTTTTGTGCAATGACAATAACATAATTATATTCTATGCTTACGGCTGTTAGTTTGCACCGTAGCATGTAACGTTAATGCAAAAGGCTGTGTTACATTAGCCTACAGAAAATACTGTAAAGGTAATAGGTTTCAAGGGACATTACTGCCATACAGCTGGCTTCTAACTTATTTCTTAGTCACATATAAATACATTACCTCATCATGATCCATCCGGTGGTCTCTCTTTTACTTGTTTACAAAACAAATGCACACATTGCCAGTGTTCTGCCTGCCACGCTAGCAAAGATCTTTACGACAGTAGGCGCTTGTGCCACTACCGCTTTTGTCCAAAAGAGCCACAAAATCAGAATCAACAAAAACTGAAAGTTCCTCGTAGTCACTTTAAAGAATAAGTGTGTATTTTTATGTCTGTCAAACTACTACACTCACATGCTTCTCGTGCATTAAAGAGTAATTATTACTTAGTTATTGTTGTAACTGTTGCCCCTTTCCATACTGTCGCCATGAACAGGATCCCTTGTGCTGCACTGTGGGCAGTAGGGGGTAAAATCCATATTCCTCGTTCTGTGCAAAGATGCGTTGTAAAGCAAAGTTATGAGGCTTTAGCAGTCTAGACAGACAAACTGATAGGTATTAACGAGTTCCTTAGCCCTTTTGAGGAGCTATTGTTGTTCTTAATTGCATGGAGGGGTCAAAACATCAGCATTAAACCTACAAAAACCTCATACTAGCTGAACCTGTCCTTTTACAGAGAAGAAATATTTATTGTTTTTTCCTTATTTCTTCTAGTGGAGTCCTGGTACAAAAGGATTGTTTTAACCCCCGTGGACAGGAGAAATGAATACTGGGACCAACTGTCCATGTAAGTGTTGTAAAGTAGACTTGAAAAATGAGAATTTGTCCTGTAAGACTGGGAAGTGATCTACAAACCTTGGATCAACTGTCTCTCACAAGTTCCAGGCTCACATAAAGAAGATTCATACTTGATGCAGTAAAGGCTCGGAGAACTTCCCAAGAACACGCTGGGTCCTATTTTATCATCCAAGCGCATTTGCTTTTTGGTACAGTGCAAATGCTTTTTTTCTGCATGTGCACTGAGTTGCCAGTTTTATGGCTCAACATGAAGTCGGCAGCGCTGAGACGGATAAAACAGAGGTGTTAGTAACAAACGATGGTGCAGTGCAATTTTAGTGTCATGCTTGTGCTTCAGCCAGCTCAGACCAGATCTAATTACATCACAGCTATTTGTAATGTTAGTGGGCAAGCTCGCACATGAACAGATCTATCCAAAATCCCACAGACAGATCTGGTGGATGTATTATGTAATTCATCCCACTTAGTCTACGTAAGTAATTTAAATGAGAGCTATCATGCTTTTCCATCTTTTCTGACCTATGAATGCTGTTATAATGTCAGATAGTCATGTTAAACAATGCCAAAGCAGCACATACTGAGGTATGTGCATTTGGATCTGAGCCCCTCACAGATTAATGTTACTGTCAGCACCTTGTTCGAGATGAAAGAGGTTTTTTTGAAGGAAAGTTAACTTTGTTAAATGCTCTTTAAGAGGCAAGCACCAGACAGAAGTTGATAGAGTTCCTGTTTCTTGTGGATTTATTCTGTGTGGATTTATTTGCTTCCTCAACATGAGCACATGAGCACATGGATTAATGGCTAAACTGCTGCTAAAGGACCGCACATTGCTTTGTCATGTTGAAGAGTGAAAAGCACAAGCTGTAAGAAACATTTTATCCGTGTCTGAGCTGTGTTTATTTTATGTCAGTAGAAGGGTTGTGAGAACAGCGGAGTGCTGAGGCATGCATGAGGGAAAGGGGGAGGAGTTACCAACACAGACCGTTTTGAGAGAATGCAGAAAATACAAAGAAGAGCAAGGACGCGAGTCACAGTTTTATCTACAGACTTTATAGTTCAATCAGTTGTGTTTAGCCGCTCTATACAGAAGTCCAAAATCAAAATGAAAAACCTAAAAATGAGTATAATAGCTCTCCTTTAAACAACACTTTTTAAACAGGAACCCTCTGATTCAGCTATCAGAATAAAAAGTGATGCAGACTTTTGTCTAATGAATTGCATGTGAGTCATAAAGGTGAGGCACCTCATGGCGCAGTAGCACTTAACTACAAACAAAGTGCAATTGAATTACACAATAACAACTCAAAAGCCTTTTCACCTATTCATCTGGTTTAGTAATGCTTTTCTAGGCAATGGAGTGTGTGTTACTGCACCATTTATGCACAAAAGCTTAGGCCATTAATTAATTATTGAAAAGTCATTTATGTACTTAATGCACTTAAAGCTCCCGATGCAATTTATTTATTACCACCACATCGATGTTTCATGCTGATTGCTGTTTATCAGTGTGCTTGTTTTGTTTCTGTTAATTTCAAGTCATCGTCCCACCACCAAGTTTTAGCATACTGTGTGCGTTTTCTTTACTTTGTCATTTATTTCACAATGTAAAAGCAAATAAAGGTTATCCACTTTTCTAATGCATCACCTGACATGCCAACCTCAACGCCCACCAAAACCCTCCAAGCAGAGATTCTAAAAATACCAGGAGAAGATGCATCTATATTATTGTTTAGCTCTTCCCAAGCTAATGTGACGTCAACAGCTTGTGCAGGTCCATCGTTGTACCATAAGTTTTGTGATTACAAGCCAGAACCTCTTGGACAAGTATGTCAGTTATCTTACCAAATTATTAATAAGCTGTGCCACAACAGTTTTAAAAGGAGATGAGAGGAGCTGATTTGATTGGCCATGATTGAAGTGTGAGCTGTGTTACACCTTTTAAGTAGCTATTTGTCACACTACACCGCTTTGCCATGCTGTGCCGCAAATTTGCTTGTGTTTGTGTTCACTAATTTGCAAAAAACGCTGGCCACACCAACTCGTCCTGCCAGCTCACAAAACTTTGACCGGCATTTGAGCTACACCTACATACAGCCATGAATACTACATTTCCCATAATGCAACTCGACAGACTTTTTTATTGGAACTTCTCTGTCAGATAAACACCCACATATTTCAAACACCACTTTCAACACAGGCCTTTTGTTAAAGCTTTGTAATCTCCATAACAAGCAGATAACCATCATCGGGGTTATTTTCTCAGACACAGCTCATCCAGAGCTACAAAGGACATTACAGCGATTTTACAGGCTTTGATATGTAAAATCAGCCTTCACACTGGTAAATTTTTACACTGTTTGTGTTTCAAGAAAGGTTATGGCTTCACCTTTCACTTTTTAAGGAACAAAAACTCATTCTTATTTTTGAGATGGTTGAAAAAGCTGACATGAGTGTCTTTGCTCAACAAAGCCATACTGAAACAATTTGTAACCTCACAAGCAAAGCTGAGCAAAAAATAACTGAGTGGAAGTTAAGACTTCATCAAACTTTTCCTCAGTGCACTCCTCCCTGCTCCAGCTGAGAAGATAAGCCGTCTCAAGGCATTGGCGAGTTCAAAACAGCGGCGGTTCTGCTCAGTATTCACTTCCAGCGATCTCAGCTGCTGAGCAAGTCGCGCTTCCATCTCTTGAGCCGGTCAGGACCACTGAGCATGCTGGGACTCGTACTTTGATAAGCCACAAACAGCGTCTCTCATGACACTACGGCTCTGTCTCTTCATCTTTGTCTGCGCACCCCCTACCCAACTCACACACACAAACACACACGCACAGATGCACACAACAAGCCACGCCACAGGACTGTGAGATGGGTTACAGTGCAGAATCGACATGCCAGCCACCGTCTGGAAAGGTGAGTGAGGCAGGTGGGGATGTGGGGTTATGGAGGTTTCAAATGATAAGCGGGTTCAGTGAGAAACTGCTCTTCCTCGCCCTTTCATGGCGATTCATATCCCATTAAGTGGGTTTTGTCCTGTGATGAGGATGCTGCTGGCGCTCTTCAACAATCCCATTACGGATCATAAAGGGAGCTGGGGACGTGGCCTGAGAGCACTCAGGCTGCTCCTCAAAGGCAGCCGGCTTTGTGTTTATGGCGGCGGTGCCACATTTGTTAATATCTTAAACTCCAGGTGAATGTTTGGAGCTTTTCTTCTGCCTCTCTGTGTTCCCATCTCTTGCTTTGTGCTCAGTGGTTTGCGTCACAGGGACTGGTTTGATTTCGCTCAAATGTGAATTTGGCTTAAGACTTGTGAAAACCAAGACCAGTCTGACAACAGAGAAAAGCTTAGTGGTAGTGCTTCACTGGACTGAAAAGACAATGGGTGTGTAGCTGTATCCTTAAAATGCTTCCTTATATCCTTCTTAACCTCCTTTCCTTTCATTTGTATGCTGCCATCTTTCCAGCTGTCAAAACATTGTAAGAAATAAGAGGCTAAAGTCTCCTTCAAGGAGGAAATTTAAAACTCTCCAGATATATATTTTCAATATCACGCTCATTAAATCTGCACTCAGTATTTTTACATCATATTCCATGAAATAGAGAAAGGGTCGCTCATTGTAATGAACTCTGAGCTCAATCTTACAGCCTACACATGTTCATATGTCTCTGTTTTTTCAGCCCCAGCCTTATGTTGTGCTAATTTAAATTCAGACAGAAATCTAAAAGATGAGACAATGTGAGACCCAAGGCAAATTATTCTTACAAATTTGTTTACCGCTGTCCCCTGCTCTCATTTACTTTCATCACTGGTTTTCCTCTTTTCCTCCAAGTTGGTTCCTGACGGGAAATAACTAAGACAACAACAGTAGGAAACGCAGATGGCTACTAGAGGTGTGGAAATTTCTCCATTATAAGATGCATCGTGATGTGGACGTAATAGATTCTGCATTAATGCAGAGACACGACATAATCGAAATTTTGCTGGCTACACGAAACAATAGACTCACAAAATGCTTTCCAATACTTTCTTTGATGAGGGAGCTAACATTAAGTGTCCAAGTACAAAATTAACCGTAACACTTATCCACTAACATGTGCAGTCACTATTAACAACAGCTAAGTGACCAAAAAGAGGTCGCAGCAGCTCAGTGCGAGCATAGCTGTTAGCAGGATTAGCTCGTGCCGTTAGGGAACTACAATTCACTGTTTAGTCTTCGATTTCTAAGCACAGTGGCTTATTGGCTAGCACTTTTGGCTCGCAGCAAGAAGGTTCTGGGATCGAATCCAGGTCCCCTCATTTAACATTAAGAGGGTCCTAAGTTCGATACCCGGTAGGATCTTTTTATGTGGAGTTTGCATGTTCTGCCTGTGTCTGCACGGGTTTCCTCCCACCATCAAAACATGCATGTTAGGCACAGTAGGTTAGGTTGGCCCAGTGTGGCGGCACGCTCAGTCGCAGCAGCTCAGGACGAACCCTCCACTCTAACTTCACAATGTTGTTGTACAGTTTATTGTATAATGACAATAAAGCTGCTTTATTTAACCTTTAAGATCGTAGCGGGTATAACGGCTTTGCTCGTGTTGAGCTGTTGCTACAAACTTATTGTCAGCACACACTCACTCACACATTCACTTTCTCCTTCATTCTAACTCTCCTCAATCTAGCAGCTAATGTTACTTTAAGCCTGATCCAAAGTCCTGTTTGCATTCTCCCTCTGAAACAACAGGTTGCTCATTTTCTTCACTGGTATTGCTGATGGACTAAAAGCCCCATTGCCCCCCTCTCTGTGACAGTATATAACATCATGCTATTCACTGGTGCGCTCTTTTGAGTGAGTGAATGGGATGCGCAGCTCCACAAATAGAAAATTAATGTACGGCGGACAATGAGTAACTTCTGAAAGCACTTTCTAAATAAAAGGGGAGTTCAGATTTATCTGACTGCTTGTATTAAATGATGAATAAGCAGTCATGTGCACTGTGCAGTAATATGAAAAATTAGGGATGCAACACATTGCAGATGCATCAAGAGTCGTTTTGCATTCACATCACTGACAGATAAATTGTTATCAAATTGTGAGGCCGATGAAGATTCACATCTCTAATGGCAACGTATTAATGTGGCCTCATTTAGAGAGGACTTTACCCTTGTGAAGACATGTACAATACATGATAAATTTATGTTTTTCTTGCTAGAATATGTAAGTATGTAATGACTGAAAGTACAGTGTCTTGCAATAAGATGACTAATGAACATAAATCATCTTTTGTATCATGCGTAAAGACTACACAGCTAAACCAGCAAAGACTGTCATGTGTGTCTAAGACAAACATTATTAGTGTGGTGTTTGAGCTGTAATGCAGTACATAGCGCGAATACAATGTAACTGAGAAATACATCGACACTGAGCTTTGAACAAACAGACATTAATCATTTAGAGTGAGGGTTTATTTAACAATATTTGCAATCGCAAATTATGTGTTCACGCTAAATTTTCAATAACATCAAATATAAAACTAGTAATCAAAAAGTTCTGAGACTTTTCATGTTTGGCACAAACGCAGAGCTGCACATTAACGTGCAGGTAGCAGGTGCATGTAATATCTTTCATGAGTAAATATTTTAAATTACATTACCTGATCATATTAGCACCTGAGTTAGACACATTTTTGTGACCACTGGAAAATGGACCTAAAACTTGAGCAGAGAGTGAATATCAAATTTTGTCCAACTCATAGACCCTCTAAATCTCTCAGGAAGCTTACGTCAATGAGGGATTGAGCTGTGTGAGTTGTTTTGAGTGGCATTCATGTTTCAAGAGCGAAAGAATTTCAGTGGAGGATGACCAGAGGTCATGGTGACACTCCACCAACACAATCCTCAAAAATGTTCAAGAAATGGAATGAAATCAGATTTGTAATGCATATTACTATTGTTACTTTCTGAGGCATCCGAGGGAGAGCATTAGACGCCACGATTATTGCGCTCTTTAACATGAAATTGTGCAAGTTTCTAAGCTTGCCAGATTTGGGTTCCTGTGGTTTCTATCTACACTTTTTCAAGGGGTTCAGCCTGTCATCCACAATCCCTATGTAAGACAAAAACAAAGATGTCTCCCCTTCTCTGTGTGTTCAGTCATGCTGGCAGTTTTGCACATTCAGTAGTCGGGATACACCCTTACCGCCCTCTAAAGCCCCTAAAACACACCCAAATAATCTCCAACACGCTCCATCTATGTGTTGTGACCTGCATATTAACTACGCTATAGACACAATGTTACTGTGGGAGCAAGTACCAAAGAACTACTTTTCTGGGCGTAATGACACAGCACCTGGGTCACAGCGCCTCGGTTACAGCACCTCAGTTAGTTGAGGTTACTACCAAAGGTACTAGATCTGCTACTACATTGCTGTTGTGTGTGACATTGTTTCAAACTCAGAGTAGTGGAAATAATTAGTGTTGAATATGAATCATGCCTCGTACGCGTGTGGTAGAAGGTTGTGGCAACCAAGAATCTGGACCGGCTGAAACAGTGGGTATTTGCTGTCAATAAAGACCCGACGACATTATTTCATAGTGTCGTGAATGTGGCAGTCACCACATGGTCACAGCATGTGGATGGAGCGTTTTGGAGATGAGATTTTCAGATGTGTTTTTGGGGCTTTAGAGGGCAGTAATAATGTATCCCCACTACTTCCATTGGATGTGCAAAACTGCCAGCGTGAGGCGGCTATCTGGCGACCTACTGAATGCACAAAAAAGGTAAAGACATCTAAGTTCTTGTCTTGGGTCATAGGGATTGTGGATGACAGGCTAAACCCCCCAAAAAGTGTAGTTTTCGTTTAAAGGACAGGACTTTCCAAGAGTGATCCAGGTGTGGCAGGATGCAGGAAGCATTGTGTTGCTGCACAAGGGGACTTCTTTACGACGACCAGATTTAAATAAGGTGCAATATTTGCTTTTTGTAAGTACAGTCTTGGAACTTTTTGGTCGCAACTGGTACATATGTGGGTGAACAAAATGTATACACATACAAAAGGGACAAATGAACAACTACTACATTACTTTGCTTTACAAACGATGACAGTTTGCTTACAAAGAACTATAGGGCCTGGTGGCATCATGGCATTTAAACTGGCAAACACATACAAAAATAGATACCCTGTAAGGCGTATAAGTTCCCGAAAAGTACGACCTCTCATTTATGCACATTATTTATTTCCCTCATTATGGAAGTGGATCATCTCAGGGTGCGAGCTTCACATTCAGCTCCTGTACAGTATGCGCTCCTCTGCACACCTAGCTCCGAGCTAAACTCCTGCACCGAGTTCTCGTATAGGCATCACCATTAATCAAACAGGCAGCTTGCAGTTTTTTGAAAGGACGAGGAACTGGCATAAATAACTAAAACATCAGGGGAAGGAAGAAGGCGAAAAAGACAGTGCTGAATAAGAAGTGAAAAAGAAAATCACAGCCAAAGTCACCTTGAGTCCAGCTAATTTACAAAACAGAGACACAAGCATTAACTACAATGAGAGTAATTAATATTGTAAAAGGCATTAGTTGCTGTTTACATTGTCAAGGTGTTTATCTGCAGCTCCCAATTTGGCAAGCTTCACATTTTTATATTTTATTTGAAGTGTGGCCGGCTGCAGAATACCAACAGCTTGTCCCTTGTTTGGGCAACAGTTGCGCTCTCTGAGCTCTTGAGATGGAGCCAGCTAATGTGAGGGCCGCTGCACAGGGTGAACTCCTCACCAGCTCAGGCAGACAAATAAATGATTTCTTCACTTCCTTTGAGTCAAAAAGCAGCAGCCGTCTCATTATGCCGGCAGCAGCTCTGCTGAATGTGACTGTCATAAATGAATTTACGCATGTTCAGGGGGCATCTCTTTAAGAAGGGCTCATTTTCTACCATCCCCGCTGGACACAGAGGCCCTGACAACTGCTGTTTTCTTAACACACGACCATCGCAACAGAAAGCGCTCTATATGCAATAATTCATGAAGGCCTACATGTTAATACTGCATGGGAGTGTGTATATGGTAACTGTATGGGGCGGCACTGATATCATTACACTGTACTCGGTTATCTCAGTCAAGCAGCACTTTTAAGTGCCAAAAAGCTTCAAGGTGTTTATATTGCAGCTGCTTTGAATGTGTCATTATTCACACTTGTAAAGTGGAATAAGTCAATGAATCAAGAAACTCCTTATAAAAAAATCTGACGCATTCTCATCACTTCTACACAAATGTAGCACTTATTACCGAATGCCTAAGATCGGAGAGTTGCAGCAGAGCCGGTTTCTTCCTTTCATTTTAAATTCCTCACAGTCTCTCCTCAAGTGTGCACGTACAACCACTCTGTGATGAAATCAAGGCTGTTAGCAGCTCACACTAAGACAAGTCACGAGGAGCCTGACCACAGCATTGATCAGCCGGACAGGGCCTTGTGAATCCGCCAAGGTGTCACGACATGCCACCGACTCCTTGAGTGAATTGATCATAGAAATGCATAAATAATAAAGTGGCATGTCATTCTGACTTGCTATTGATTTTTCCATTAGCAGCTGATTGATACACGATTTAAATGTCAAGAGTCTCATTGATTTCCACGAGTCCACGCACTCGCTCGCAATGTCATGTCACATTTCCTGTGGCTCTACAGCCTTCCACCTGGATGGACTGAATTAAAGGTCAACAGGTGCACCGTGTCATCAAGCTGCATTTAGGGCTCATAAGTGTTTAATACAAACTCTGCCGTGTTTACGTGTCCAGTTGATTGCATTTGGGAATGACATCATGCCAACTTCATCTCACAATATGCTTCCACTCTTCCCTCTTGGTCCAAGAAATGAGAAAACCTGGATCTACAGCTGGCAAATGGAAATGCAGGGCTTTATTGGCGGGAAATATTGGCACCTAAGAGAAGAGGTCGAGAGGTTTTTCATGCTAAAATGCAAAGGGATCAAATCGTCATTTAGACTGACAGTAAACAACATTAATAATCAATCATTTGTCATTTATGCAGCAAAAATCCCAAAGATTTTCTGGTTTCATCCCTCAAGTATGTGAAGTTGCTGATTCTTGCTGACTTTTGCATTTTCAGTAAATGAAAAAAAAAAAAAAAAAAGCAATTTTAATAT
>JAPZDX010000007.1:20394099-20414114 GCA_029783625.1 Naso annulatus | reverse complement strand
GTTAGAAATTAGAGAAGTAATCAAATGTAGTAAGTCACATTACTTTGATTAAGTAATTGAAATAGTTACATTACTTATTACATTTTATACAGGGTAAGTAGTAATCTATAACCTATTACATTTACAAAGTAATCTTTCCAACCCTGTGTAATATTTATTGTAGGTATTTCTGTGCAAAATGTGGGAGGAGAGAGTAGAAATTAATGGAGATAAACTCTTCACCTGATTTTTTTATTATTTTATTATTATTATTATTTTATTTTTTTTTTTTTTACCACTGACTGATTACTGTAGCAGACAGAAGTCACTGTAAAATGTAAAGGTCTCAAATCCCTATGTGGAGGAAAAACATTTAAGTCAGATCGGAACAGTGTGAAAGACTGAAAATAGGTGGAACAGGACAGATACGTCATGAAGGCCAATTATCCTAACCTAGCTCTGTTCCTTAGTGTTTTCTTACCTTAAGGCTTCTTCTTCCATGATAAACACCTGCAATTGTTGAGTGTCTTAACTATTTTTGCACTCCATTGCTTTTCAGACGTGCATCTGAAAACTTAAAACAGCCCAACATCAGGCCATATTGAGTGGTACATGCATATCAGATGACGTCATACTTAGCCTTAGTAGATATTGCACTAAACTGAAATAACAAATAGCACTTCTGATGGTAATTTGGTAAACATCCCCCTCTTATTTACAATTTAAGGTGTCTTTTTGCAAGTCATTTTATTTCTATTTCAGAAGCATCTTCACATCAAGAAAAAAATCACCTGCTCACACAAATTAAGCTGAGGAGATGTTTCAGGCATTCCAATGGAAGTAACACTGCGGAAGGCAGTTTACCAACTTTCTTACACAACTGAAATCAGATGACATTGTAAGACACAATTTATTTTTGTCTTCCAGTTAGTATTTTTGTCTTATCTTCTGTATCGTGATCTCCTAAAACCTGATAATATTAACCTTCATGCAGCAACCAGCATTCCTGTTCTTCCTGAGCCCTCAGCAGGTGCATATCCCTGTCTTAGCATGCAACGCTTGGCCCTTGTGCAGATTATATTTACTCAGTGCTGCCGTAAGCACCTTTCCTGACAGATTATATGAATTAAGGCCTTATTACGAGCTCTGCCCAGGAGCTGCATGTACTGGTGATTTGTAATAAGGGCAGCGCTGAGGTGAGTCAGCAGTGACCGGCCTGATTATAGCAGCTGGACCTCAGGAGGAAAACCCTTGGCTCATCAACTGTAAACAAAGACAGCGAGGTAAAAAAGGACACTCCATTAGCTTCTTTGTAGTTTTGTCGGTAGGAACAGTAAGGGCAGACTTGAAATTCAGAAGAGTGAAGGCCAAAATGTGATCAGTGCCGTAATCCAAGACACATTAAATACATGAAACACGTTTGAAGAAAAAACAAAACACAGAATATCCAGTTTGGTTCATAGGAATTAATCATATTTTATATTCTTTTGTAGCAAAATGTTTTCACACAGAAACAGATTTTTTTTTTCTTGTTTTTGTCCAAGAACCTCAGGTGAGAATCATGACTATGTCGAGTCAAGTACACAAATTGTATTCTTAGTTAGCAGCGTGGAAGAGGATGTTACATGATGTTACAAGTAGAGAAAGCAGGTTAAAGGGTCAATTCACCCAAATTACAAATAAAAAAGAAAGAAAGAAAAACAAAGAAAGAAATAAAAGCATCTTCTCATTTACTGTATCTCTAGTTGTGCCTTTCCATGAGGAAATGTTTGGTTTTATTAAAGCAGGTTTCAGAATGTCCATCATGAGACTGTTTCGTCTTCCCAAATACAATGTAAGTAAATGTTTTGTGTGTGTGTGAGAGAGAGAGTGCTGCTCAAATTACTCAAAATGTACATTTAAGGGTATCAGGGTTGTGTCAGGATTTGGTTTAAAAATGCCAAAGCGAATCCAAGTCTTCCCAGTTGGTCGGGAAGAACTCAGTTTGTCAGTGCAGATAAATTAATTGGTGTTTTTTTTTTTTCTTTTCATTGGATTTTGTGACAATAAGAAAACTAAGAAAACCCAACTAATGTACTTCAATCCATTTTGATGATTTGCAAAATACACCCACCCAAAACACACCCACATAAAAGGAAGGTTTAGCTACCACGGTATAGATGCTAGCCAAACTCCTCTGTATTAAAACAGAGGTAGAAATCCAAAACTTGGGCACATCAAACCAAGAAAATCTACATGGTTAGATACCACAAGAGGTGTGTCTGGATTTATCTATTTATTTTTGTAATTTGGGTGAACTGATCTTTTAAAAATAGCCCGTCTTCCGTTTCTTGCAGTGTCACATAAAATCCCAAATCAGTGAGCCAACTAACAATGACCAAGTTCATACACCACAGTAAAGCACCTTCTCACTGTTTGCTTGACATGAAAATAAAAGTACTACTGCACAATTTCCCCCCATTACATTCTCACCCAGTTATTGTACAAAAAAATGCCAATATACAGAACGGTACACCTAGGGAAGAAAACAAGAATAAAAATGACCACCCCACGTCTTGAAATGCAGCAGAGATCCACAAGAAATCGAGAAAGGCATCAAAATGTGAAGGGATGTCTCAGTTGATCGTAGGCAGTATTATGAATGAATAGTCATTAACTCCCAGTATCTTACTGCAATGTACAGCTCCGTATGAACATGAATAAAACATGAATGGTCCCTTTGATGAATCTTTTCAAATAATACATAAACCAACTAAGGTTCTGTATCATGCAATATGGTGAAATAAATTTCCAAGAGAGTTTTCAGCTGTTTGGCCCTCTGAAAGTAATCTGCCTTTCTCTCGGCCTAATATGCTCCCCTAAACAGCATAATGACCTCTATTTAGCAAATAAATGTCAATTTGGACCCATTCTGCTAATTTACCTGGATAATTGAGTATTCGTCTTACTCTCCTGTTTCTGTTACCCCCCCCCAAAAAAATATGACAGTGGAATAACACATCCTGCTGCGGGTTTAAGCAAATGATTAAGCGGGCTTGATGGATTTCAAAGACTACCTGTCTGGCGACCATAATCTGTTCTGATAGCATCAGAAATCAAACCCTGAGGCAAACGCTTTGTTTACATCAATGACTGTTACACCTACAGGGACCACTGTCACCAGTGCTAACCAATGAGGAGAGTATCAGAGCATTCAAAAGGACGTTTTGCCACGGCAGGAATTAAACCTGAGCTGGAATTTATTTGCTCCAGACTACAGCAAATAATTCTTTGAATCATTTGCAAAAAAAAGTACAGAACTTTGTGTTTTTGAGCTGTTTGTAATCTGTTATCTTTTGGGGGGTTTGTTGTATTTCCATTTGTATTATTTGTAATTTTCCATATAACCTACCTCATGAGACATAACTTGAGGTAGAAATACAAGACTGTTTTGTTGTGGTTCAGTGTTGCAAATGTCTAGAGCTGTGGCCATACTGTTATTTGAAATGAAAACCTATTTTTCAACTTTTGTTTTAACTGATTAAAATTTCAGGGAAAGTGCCGTTGAATTACATGAAATGGCTGTATGTGAAGTTTCTGCACATTTTTTTTTCTTTTTGATTACTCACAACCGTAACATGAGAGAGCTGATTTCAGAGAGCTGTTTCTCTGTCTGCTGATTGATCATCTCAAATAATAAATAGTAAAAATGATAGAAAAACCCAAATGAAAATAAAAATGACTTTGTTTAAATCTTCCGTCTGCTCCTCGGGTCCTTCTCTCTACTTTTGCAGTAGTCCCACTTCATAGAGAGCGTCCAAGACATTGTGATGCACCACAGTTGAGGTAAATCCTCTGGGTGTTTAGTTCATGTGATAAAGACATAGTGATTTCACTTTTTCTCGTCTTTCTTTTCCTTCTATCTCTCGGAGATACTCTCACTTTCCCTGCGGATATTGAAGGACTTTGTCACAATCCAAGATTCCATGTTGTTTTAATTCGGAAACAATATTTCAATTACAGTTAGACACTGTCATTTGGGGTCATGGCTGGGAATCTATTGATTTGAGTCTTTATTCTCACATAATTACTTATTCACAAACAGTATGCACATGGATGAAGTTAATGCGATACCGAGAGGCAGATTTCTGCTGGAGCATCCCGGCCTCAACACTCATGCTCCTTTAGTTCCTGATATAGATTCAATGTTCAGCCATGGACCTCACAGTTAGAGCGACTGCAGTCAAACTGTGCTTTCCATCACCCACTCAGAGCTCTCAAAAGTGGGCTTCTCGTCCTCACTGTCATCGTACTGCAGCAACATGCCATTCACGGACAGACTGCGCTTAGTCCAGATGTTACTAATCCTCCGTGGGTAGCTGTTGCGACTCTGTGTGGCCCCGACGTGACCCATGTCAAACGAGTGACTCCTCTTGGGCTTGCCCTCCTGGGGCAGCCCTAGGAGACGTCCCAGCATGGTGGTGGACTCGGCCCTCCCGAGCAGGGGTTCTTTATCCGATGGGGGTACCACAGCCACTGTCTTCATAGCATTAGAAGTGGTGGAGGAGGCAGACGCCCCTTGGTGGTCCCTCGCTACGCCTCGCAACTCCAGTGAGGTGAAGGCCCCTAAAAGGTGGTCTAGATTTGGCCGTGCTTTGGCGCCGTGCCTCCTGAACTTGCTGCTGGGCAGGGTGCTACATTCGCTGCCCTGCGCGCTGTAGCGGTCGCCAGCCCCCCTTACTGTTTGGCTGTCTAATGAGTTAGAAGAGGATGAGGATGAGGAGAGACTGCTCTGGAGGGATCCACACTTGAATTCAACCATTTCCTCACGCATGACCACCACAGTGGATTTGACTTGTGGCGGGGCACCGTTGAACCTGTTCAACCCACCATTGGTCTGCGAGTATGTGTTGCTCACATTGGGTAATTTATTAGTCTGGATGCCACTGGTCACTTTATATCGCACCATGAGGATTATGATGAACACCAGGAGCGTTGCCACAATGATGCCACCAATGACCAGGATCATAGTGCCACCCAGGAAGCCACTGTGAAGAGACTGACACTGTGGGTAATCCTCCCTGGTGATGAACTGAACACAGCCGACAATGTTGGTGGCAGTGAGGGTGGTGGCAGAGTCATCCCAGATGGCCAAGACACACAGGTCATACTGCATCCCTGGGACAAGATTTGTGACTACAAAGGCTCTGTTAGTCATGGGAATCATCCTGAAAGAGAAAGAAAGACATGTCATTAGAAATACTTCTTGATACGGGAGTTCAAGACAAGGGTAGGAAACTTAGGCGTTATGTGCAACACTGATTTGGTCTGTTATGCTGGGGCAGATCAAAGAAATACTCTAAGTGAAGCATGCTGAGTGGCTATTTATATGCACAGAGTAATTCAGAGAGATTGTGCTAGTATATCCCATTTGATATGCATGAAGCAGTGGTAATGGCCAAGTATTCAATGACCACTTTTTTGAATGTCGTTTCTTTCTTGTTCATTCCATTCAACATGCATAAAGTTGTTGCACTCTTATTGCTTCACATGTTTGAATGTGACTGATTAACAAAGTCTCAGTGCTCTGACTGACTGAAATTACAAGTAAATGCTCAGTATGTAACTCTGGGAAATATATGTCACCAATCAGTGAAATGCTGCAGGGACCTTTGTTTTGTGGAGACAACCCGTGATTATTATCCATCAAACTGATCTGTCTATTGCAGAAACAAACGTTAGAACTGTCACATTAATGAATGTGGTTGGCCTTGATCTACAGTTTTATGCAGTCCTCGGATACTCAAACAAGCACTGCCATCTGACACAGGTTTTCACAGGTGCATTTGTAAACGCTGTGCTTTAATGAACTCAATCATAGCAGCTGCTGTTGTAGCCACTGTATTGTAAGCTGTCTCCAATGACTACATCTCATCTACTCAGAATGGGATATCACTGAGATGTCAAATCAATTTAGATCATTTTCAGACTTACTGTACAAGAAGTACATAAACCATTGGACAGTTTGCTCCATCAGAACTTTGACTATTGCCGTTACTAAGTACTAATGAAGAAAAAGTGTGCTTTATATGTAGCGAGATGAAAATAAACCCATGGAGGTCAAAGTGGTGAATGGATGTGTCGCACGTCTCAATTTGTTGTGCTGTCACTGACCTGCAACTAATGTTTGCTTTGTTATAAACACTAATCATGATGTTTTGAGTCGGATTTAAGTGTCTGCGTCTGTGTCGGCAGCTAGCCTGCTTATTTTTTCCCATAAAAACATATTAGAGCAGCCACACAGCACACAGGAGATGGACGTCAGACACACGTCAGCACTTCAGCCCAGGAGGCTGCTGATTTTTTTCATCGAGACGAGAGCGGTTTTCTGCTAAAATAGACAGAGACTAAACCTGTTGACAGTCATATTGACACGATACCAGCAACATTTACTGTAGTTTCAACATTTCCAGTCTGTCTTTCGAAATAAAATCTCTCACAAGCATGTATGTGCAGAGAATTCCTCCATTTGAAGATTTAATTGTGAACCATTTAAAGGATCTTGATGTGTGACACAGTATTTGTATTTTAGGATAAATAACAGTCAAACCAGAGACCCAGTGTGATGAAGTCTAGTTTTGCTTTTTAATTTAAAATGATCACAGGCTTTGGCCGACTTTATCTAACAACACGGCGTGCATTGTTTGTGGGCCACATCAGTAATCTATGTGTTATTCTACAGAGTTCAACAGCATAGCTGATGTGTGCATTCTCAAAAAACTAACTACACATCAGGCCAATGACAGCTACAGTGATACCGTGCTGGGACTGTTGAGAGCAAAGGTAACATTAAGGAAGCTGAGGAGAGATCTCAGGTGTCTTTTAAGTGCCATTTAGTGCCAGATCTTTTGTTTGTTGTGATCACTATTCCATGTTAATGAATGAAAGTACACAAAGTGACAGCAAGTTAATAGTATCCTATTCAGTAATAGGAGACCAGTTCTGTGAGCATGTGTGTAGCCTCTAGTTGTGTGTTACAAAGTAAATGAAAAAACTAAAAATAGTTGTCGTGTTGAATATAGTAAAAGTAAGCTATGGCCTGATTATGGACAATACATGAATCTAATCTAAGTGGCAATAGCAGGTAAAACTCAAAATTCAAATTAAAATGACAAACCATGCCACAGAAATCTACAGCAGGACTCTAAGTCCACGTTTACACGGGAGCAGCCCTACTGAAAACGGAAAGATGTTTCCTTTGCGTCTTCAAAATATGTCCGTGTTTACATGAACAACCGAAAGCGCTGTAGTATGTGTGCTGGGCTGGTAGTCGGTGGTGTAACTTTGTAATGACATACCATCGGAGCTGCTGAAGTTGTTCCCTTCCTGTTGCTGGTAAGCCCTAAGCAGCCAAAAATTAAAGGAATTCGGCCATAGATTGACTTTTTAAATTATGCTACAAACACTTAAATGTACCTCAACAGACTGTCGTCATATTAAACTGCTTTCGGTGAAGCATTAGCATCACCACCACCTTTACAGGCACCTCGCTTGCAGACGTAGCAGGGCATTGATCAACGTTATTGAGCGCATAACCACACATCGGAGCTGATCACAGTAGCGCTGCAACAAATCTACATTTTGATGGAGAAGCCTTATTAAACTCATCCCAGTCAGAGGCACAAACACAGCTAGGTAATCTGCCATTGTTGTTGTTGTCCTCATGCTCGACCATGGCTATTTGACTGAAAACGTAATAAGCATGAGCGAAGTGAGCCATGACATCACTGCGTTCACAGGCACTCCACTTGCCAGTTCACAGCCTGATAGAAGACTGCAGTTTCAAAAGATTCCACTCTGGAATGTGTTTTCAGACGTTTGCAGTTTCAGGGGCGCCGGCACGCCGCTGTCACATAAAAGGAAGGCCAAACCACAACAAAAGTGTTTCATTTGATGTGAAAACTTGTGCTGTGTAAACTAGGCCTAAGCCTTGCACTGACTGCAAATCCAGGTTTAACAAGTTTAATTTGTAAAATGCTAAACCAGCGGTGTTATCTTTCCTTCAGTCTAATCACACTGTAGCTGCCTGCACAAATGACAGCGAGAACTGTCTGGGTTTTGTGCAGAATCATCCAATAGTCTATCAATTATTTCAGTTCTTCTTGGGCAACAGAGTTATGTAAGCATCAGTTATTCATTAATTATACATGCTAATCAAGAAGAGGATCTTTCCTGACTTGTAACACAGGGCAGGGGGAGATTTTGATTCTGCCAGACAGAGAAACAAAGGAAATAGAAAACTAACAGTAATGAGAGAATGTTTGAAACGTCCACCTGTGGTAGTGGTGGAACTGTGAACTTGACCAAACCTGCTAAAACAGTGCAAGCATCAACAATGTTAAGATTACTGTGTCTTGTATGATAAAGCACTTGTTTCTATATTGAGCTCATCTGATATCAGCACATCCTGTATGCCATATGAGTAAAAAAAATGACCCTTGAGGACATTTAGCCGTATTTGTATAGTTATCTATAAATAGGTTCCCCTGTCATCAATCCATTTATTGACTTGCTGTTCTCACAGAGTCCATGCATCCAGCTCCAGCGGATCCCTCTAAAGCGCTTCAGCCACAGAGTGCAGACACCAATGAGGCTGCATTCCATTATTCATCCTTAATTGCCTTTTTCCATAACGAGGAAGAAGCTGCGTTGGCTCACATGTTTGAGGGAAGTCATGCGATTTTTCTGCTCCCCCACGTGGCTCAGATTGATTTTTAATCATGCCATTGCTTGAGTGCGGGCAGTGCCCTGGGAAACTGTGTCAGCCAACTAGAGGAGCACAGTAGGTGTTAATGTGCGAGCAATGAAGTCATTGCAGTATTAATTCAAAAACAGTAGTTGGCCTCTCTGCGCTCGTTATCTTTCCCTTCCAGCCTCTAATTTGTCTTCTGACATGCAAAAGGACTGAAAACTTATATAACCACTCGTAAATATAATGCTTTGGGGTCATTTTTAGACTCTATATAAACTACACACTGTGTCCACTGATTATGAGGTAAAAAGCAATTGAAACCATCAAATCAAATAACCAGGGCAATCTGAAAGTTAGCACTTAAGAACAGGATAGTGAGGTCAAACTGAGAAAAACGCAATCTTAACTCTCAACACTAAGATTAAAGAAGTAGTGAGCGGAATAAAAAAAAATAACCACATAGTTTGGATGGAAAGTGTGCATGATTTTTAATATCTCAAACTAGCTGTAAAGACAATCAAATGTTCAAGTTGCAGATGACGTTATGGATGATTCCTTACTGATACTTACTGATAATGTCAGGAAGGCCATTAAAATAATCGCTTTTCAGGAAAATAATCTAGCTGCTGTACATTTGATGAATGGCATGTGATGCCGTTTGTAAAGCACAGATCAGAGTTATGTTTGCAATTTTTAAAGACATTAGGGAAAAATTCATAAATGCATTTACAAGAAATGCAGATGAGTCACTCAGTGTTTCCGTCACAGGGAAAAAAAGGAAATTGAAAAGTCATATTGTTCTCCAGCATGACAAACTGGCACAGTGCAAGCAAGAAAATCAGATAAACACCTATTATTGCATTTGCAGGGATGGTGAGTAGCATTCACAGTGTTTGAACAAAGTAATGTCTTTCTTTAATACTGTGAACAGTTCTACCGTGTCTTACCATTTCTGTTAATTATTTTTCATTAAATGTCTCTTGCCGGAATGCACAGTACAGATAAACTGTGTAGGACTATGACACACAATAAATTACTAGATTAGTTGATGCTAAATGGACTCACCATCAATTGTTAGTGTCACCATTACAATTAACCATTAAGCTGACACAAAAATACTGCTATCTACAGAAAGCCATTTCACCAAATTTTACACCATTTTGATGCCATTAATACCATAGTTAGCATAATGAGGGTAGCCATTCTCTAACTGTGTCACTGTCTTTACATGTATCAAGCACTGGAGCCCAAGGGAATTTGACATGATATGACAAATACCGCAAAATGTCTAAGAGCTGTTGAACTTTTCCCTGCAGACACACGCTGGACTCTTAAAAAATGTATCGGTTTGCTCTTATTGCACAAGCCCGTATTTCCAGTCTTTGTTAATGTCTTCCCAAAAAATTGATTCAATGTTAAACGTGGACGCTCTTTTCAATATTTTCAGCCCAATTATCCTGGTTGAACGTCACTACTTTCATTCTCTTATTTGACAAGGGAAATTGATTTCACAGAGCCCTAAGATCTCCAGCTGTAGTCTCCAAGCTTAGACTTTATGGACTTATGCAGCTTAAAAGGATACATAAAAATGAGGGTCTTTAATCCTTTCCTCTTGGTATTCTAATAAATGGTTCAGGGCAAGGATTTTGGATGCACATAAAATGTGCACTTGCTGTTGATTTTGTTGGTGAAAGCAGTTGTCAGTTTAAGGAAAAGAAAAATCTCGAGAGGGATTAAACAAATGTGAAGTCCATCTCTGAATACCACTCAAAGAAACTGATTTTCTCAAGTATTCACTTAGCAAACAATTAGCAATCAATTCGAGAAGCAGAGCAGCTCATATTCTGAAGTATAAGATTATACTTTAAGTTCAATGTACCACTTTGACCAGACATGTCTCAGCTCCTACTTGGATAAAATCAAGTTTCATTAATCATTCTTACCTGTAAATGAGGACCTCATCGTCAGAACAGTTGTACTGCAGCTGATACATTTTGACCTTTGGAGTTGATTTGCTAACAGTCCACTTGATCAGAGCAGAGACGGCAGTCACTTCTGATACAGACACCGCCTTCTCAGGCAGAGGTTTGGGCTCCCCTTTACTGATCTTGGTAGAGCTAGTTATGTCTGAAAGCCCTGACTTGGACTGTGTGGTACGGTTTGTACAATTACTCAGATGGGGGAGCTGAATGATTGACAGCTAAATAGAAGCTGTAGATTCTCCAGCAGCATTGGCAGCTATACAAGTAAAGGTCCCGTAATCATTAGATGTGGTGATTGTAATGTCCAGGGTGCCATTTTCATATACCGTTGCTCGGGAGGAGTTGCTTATCAAACGGTCATCAGGGGCAACCCAATGCACAGTTGGCATTGGATCACCGACTGCTTTGCAGCGCAGGCTTGCGGTTTGGCCCTCTAGCACTAGTAACTTGTGCGTATGTTGTGTAATTAGAGGGGGCTCACAGACAAACTCCTCCTCACGAACAGACCAAAAGTAGCGCCCCTTCAGACTAGCAGGAGAGGCGCAGGTTTCCATATCATCCTCACGCTCCAACCTTCGAAGCCAAAGCACTTCACAATTGCAGTGCAAAGGGTTTCCACCAAAGCTTAGAGAGAGTGGAGGTGCGTAAGGAGTGCTCATCACTACACTACTCTGGGAGCGTGCAAAGATGGGGTCTGGAGGCAGCTTCTGGAGACGGTTCGAGGTGAGATCCAAGCGGGCCAGTTTATCCAGATCTGTAAAAGTTCCCTCAGCAATGAAGGAGATGAGGTTATGATCCAGACTCATCTGATGGAGGTTGACCATCTTGCGGATGGCTTCCCAAGGCACACTGCGTAAGTTGTTGTACGACAAATCCAGATCCTCCAGTGTCAGTAACGAGTCGTCAAAGCTTACTTTGGAGATCCGATTCAGCTGATTGTTGTTGAGGATCAGGTGCTGCAGGTTGACCAGCCCTCGGAGGTCATCTGGTCCCAGCTCCGTCAGCCGGTTGCTGTCGAGGTGCAGCGATCTCAGGGTCTCCAGGTCGATGAAAGAGAAAGGCTGGATGGCGCTGATGGTGTTGCGGGACAAAGTAAGATCTACCAGACCTGTCATATTGGCAAAGTCTATAGTGGAGATCTTGAGGATGAAGTTACCGCCTAGCCGGAGCTCCACAGTTCGTCGGTCGATGTCTGGTGGTACGAAGAGCAGGCCTTTTGAGGGGCACAGAGTCCCTAGAGACTCTGAAAGGTTCTGGCAGACACAGTATTTGGGACATGCATGGACCATCGTAACTGCAGTTCCCAGAAGCAAGAGACTGATGATCACTTTGTCCATGTTAGTTTATACAATGAGGACCTGCAAAAACAAAAGAAAACAAAGTACAGTTTTAATTTGAGATGATGATCGGCTGAGATACAGTTTATCCACTTTACAAATGTGTATTACGGTTGCCCATGTCAGAGAGTATTTATTTACACTGAAGTGCATAAAGATTTAACCTCTGCTGTCTCAACATATAATTCTAAAAACTAGAGAAATTTTCTCTTACTCATCCACAAAAAGATTTAAAACAGCTGCAGTTATGTGTGTGTGTGTGTGTGTGTGTGTGTGTGTGTGTGTGCGCGCATGCGTGTGTGTGGAATAGCACCCATTAATACAGGTCAGATAAAATTCCACCATGGTCCTTAGACCAATTTCTTACTTGATGAGCTGGTCTGATTGTCATCCTTAAGGATTTTTCGCATTAATATTCTTCATTAAAATATTCATATGCATATCTTTTGCAATGCAAAAAAGGTATGAGAAATCACATGAGGATTCTCTAAATGAAGCCCGGGATTAAACAGAGCTAAGAAGCTATTTTTAATGACGCACATGCTTATACAGTAAGCTGTCATTACAAGTATACCGTTATGCATGCAGTGGAAAGTAGTTCAAGTGCAAGACACAGACATGAAGTAAGCAAAGCATGAGGTCTTCTTGCTAATGTAAGTGTGATAAAGGTCTAGGATTACAGTTTTGGTTTGTCTTTTTAACTTTTTAACCTTTTTGTGTATGTCCATCATTCCCTTTACCCATCATGGCTACACCATTTTAGCAAAAGATAATTTGTATTAAAACGGGGGGGGGGCAACTGTATCACAAGCCCTAGGTGTTAGACTCGTCAGAGTTGGCTGACAAAATCAGCAAGCATCTGTGAAAGTCTTAACAGCCTTCACACCTGGCTGGCTCCTCGTAATGGATGGCCACACTTGGCTTCATCCAACGAGCTTTTAATTCCTCTAGACATTTGTGTCATTAATTCCTAATACACTCAAAACCTAAAAATCAATTTCAATCATCCATTTTTTTTTTTTTTTTTTTCCAACAGCAGCATTCATCAATTGAAAACCCTGCCGTCTGCTCTGTGTGGTTCTAATGAGCACCATGGAGAGGGACAGTTGTAACATTTTTTCTTTTTCTTTTTTTGTTAACAACATGTTTGCTCGATCATTCATTATCATTCATAAACATACCACTCCCCATGTATCGACTCCACTTTTCAATAACTCAAAATCACAAGAGGCAATGTGCATTAATAAGCCTCTCTCTTTCAATACCAGAATGTAATTATGTCATGAAGTTTCATCTGGACTGTTTACTGTACAGAGATAATTATAATGAAATTACAGGCACTGATAAGACATTCATGGAGGATCTGCAATAATCAGTAAAAATTATTTTTTTTTAATTAGTAAAAGAAAAACATATTTTTATAAGCAATATGGTCATAAATGAGCTACTAAATGCTGGAGATGATGAGAGCACTATACCACTATTTAGCTATGGGTGACAGTACACGCCGTGCAATACTACTCTAGTAGATGAAAAATGGCTCAGCCAAATATGTAAGTAAGTAGCTATGACACTTTGTTACAGTAGATTAACTTAGAAGTTATTTAGTTCCTAAAATTCACAGTTCAAACAAGTAACACTATGTTGCTTTCGCTAAACAATGACCAATGTGGCCACAAGCAATATCTGCAGAATTATGATGGATAATAAAAGTTGAGGTAGGCAATTTATCTTTGGTGTCATCGCACCAAAATTCTATAATAACCTTTCAGCATATTGTAATTCAGGTGGTCTGAAAGAGCACTGCATTTTTGCAACTCTTTGTTGCTTACTGACCCTGTATTCAGACGGTGAAGTGATATTTTTGGTATTTTCTGTGTTTATACTGACTAGTCTACATTGCTCCCACTTAGCAACAGGTGACATCGGTATGAGCTGATTGGCTGTTGAAACAACTGGCCATAAAAACAAGCGACAACAATCAAAATAAAACGCTGGAGCTAAAACGGGGGGGGGGGGGGTGCAGCGGAGTTGCTTCCTAAGGAGTCTCGTGCTACAGCTAGCTTGATTTCCAAATGTTGCCTACCTCAGCTTTAAACACAGTATCTGTTAAAGTCAGCAAACTCAGCAATACAACGTTTGATAACATGTGCTACCATTAGCCACTATAAACTACTTATCATGCTTGACCAGGCCTCCAAGAATTAGAGAGTTCAATTGAGCAATGATATATATATTTTTTACATTCTACAACCTTTAAAAAAAACACATTTTTTTTTCCAACAAGCCCACATAGCTCCTGCTAGCAAATATGTATGTGCACCTTTACACCATTCTGCATTCAGAATGACCCTTTATTGCTCTGTACTAAAATTGAAAAGTGGAAGCTAGCACGCTGGATAGTTAGGAGATTGTGGTGAACTTGCTGTGCAAGTTGAAGGGCATGAAAACAAACATTGTGCCCACACAGATATGCGAAGGGAATAACAGAACCAATATTGTGGAATTGTTTGTGTAAATAAGATCAACCTGCCAAGTGACTAAAGATGGAAATTAGCCACTGGCTATAGTCTTGCATATTTACATGAAAATGTTCCCTAATATGCTTTGTCCCTATTTAAATAAATAAATTGAAATTGAAATATTGTTGATACTATGAATTTATCATCGATGCCAAAAATTCACTTTATCTGTTGTGTTGGGGGTGCAGTCTCTGCAAAAAAGTAAGTGTGTAAATCTCAAAACTAACACCACAAAAAAAAGAAAAAAAAGATTTCCTAGCAAAAATGAATTCTGATTTCAGTTTGACTTGAAAAGGTTTGACAGTTAAAAAAAAAAAAAGAAGAGCAACATTCATCCCACAGATGGACCTTTTCTCTCAGCTGTCACATGTTTCTGAGAGGCCCATTATTTTAGAATCCAGTCAGCGCCGCAGAAAACCATGTAAAACTCTTTGATAAAAGATGTTTATTCCAGCCAAATAATTGAAGACTTGATGCATACTGTTCTGACACTTTTTGAACTGTGGAGCTAATCCTCACAAGACCTCATGGTGAGTGCTGTTAGCGATGACAGACAGCTTCTTTCATGGATTCATTTTAATGGACAACATCTAAAAACAACTGAAAAGCCCAAAGAAGCTGCATTTTTAAATTTTCTTTAAATCTTCCTTCGCCTGAAAGGAGACAGATATGGTGGGTAAGCATTTTTTTCAAAAACTGAGGAAAATATATGCCTTTAATTTAGCAAAAATGCACATCAAGCTGACTGGATGCAGATGAGAAAATCAGCATAGTTTCCAATTTCACAACATTTTCCCAGCGTGTCATTTGTGGGTTTTGTGGTTCCTGGGCTGAGGAGAGGCAGAGGTGACCTTTCAGGGATACAGGAGGTTCAGTCACAAAGAGATGAGAACCATGGATGAAGTTTAATGTCCATGTGCATTTACTCTTGGCCTTTACCAAGACTGCAACACCATTTACAATTCAATCTGAGGGATAAGGATGCTGCTGAAATACCAATAAACACATTCTACACAGTACCACAGCGTATTATTAGCGGTGACATATAGAAGTGCGAAATTCATTATAAACTTATTTGAATGGTTGTGACCCTCTGGGTTCACCTCCTCTGTGGAAAAGACAGTAAGCTTATGGATTTTCATTTCATGTGCCTCATATGAAAAATAGGGTTGAGGAAAAAAGAGCTAGTTCAACAACACATAACGCCTTTTCCATCTTCTGTTTGGTCTGTTGAGCTGTAGCTTTTTAAATTATTTTTTGGAATAATATCCAAAAGTGCAACAAGTCAGTCATAAGGACTTTTTCTCAGGATACTCACAGATTAAGTGTTAACAGAGTGCCTAAGTTACACCCCTCTACCTCTGGGCCATGTGACCTTAATTAGGAAAAAATATGAGTGGTAGTCAATGAGGAGGGACAAATTATTTTTTTGATCCCGTTTGGCTCGTGTCCTGAATTTCACATATAATGGTTGGCAATTTAAAGATAATTTTTCATGTAAGGAAAGTCGAATGTTGTCGCCAAACAGTAAAGTAAAACAATGTTTTTTGTGAGACCACTCAGTGAACTAGCCTACGTGTCTCGTCTCGAACAGTATACGCCATTAATCCAGACATGAAAGTATTAAAAGAGGTGAAACCAGAGCTGCAGCTACTCAAAGGAGGGGTTAGTCGGTCCCATGAGTCAACGGAGAGAAAACGTTAAGACATCAGTTACGTGACTGAGTAGTCTTGCGTATTTTCACCAGCTATTATATCAACTGTTTAACGAAAAACATAGACTGTCTTTGCATGAAAAATGATCATTTAAGTTGACAAACATCATATGTGTAATTCAGGGCACAAGTCAAACAGGATCAAAAAAATAATTTTCCTTTCTCCATTGACAACCGTTCATATTTTTTCCATACTATGATCCCATTGGATCCACCAGTGACTTAGGCATTCTATTAGACACCTACAACTGATTTTACCATTAATATCATTTCAGGTCAGTGGTTGGTTGTGTCAAAAAAAACAACCAAACAAACAATTAAAAAAAAACCCTCTGTAGGAATTTCAGACCCAATTTTCGATAAAATACCAAAACTTTTGAAGGTAAATCTGCAAAATCTGCCACTTTTATTTTAAGAAGCAGCATAAATTATGGAAGAATGAAAAACTTAATGAACATTCTGTTGCCATAATGACATAGCGGGTGTTTCAACACATTATTTCACATTCTTATGCATTAACATGCTCCTCAGTAATACAGGCTAGCTGATTTGTGACATTTACAACAAAGAATGAACTCCGGTTGAACTAATGTGTTTTCTCTCGATTCTGGCAGGAACTTTGTTTTTATGCCTTCATTGCTTTAGTGTTTTGTACTTCAAGCTGTAGAGAGTCCCAAATGGATGATAGGCGTCCTCTGCAGACTGCAAATGGTTACAGTTCTTCTGCTTATGTTCGACATTTCTTCTTCATAAGATTAAATATGTTGTTGTTGCTTCTGTGAATGTAAAGGGAAATCACTTCCTCAACAGAAAAATGTTTTCTTTGTTCAAAGAAAATGAAAGCTTCTTATTCAGCATGGATAACAGTAATGATTGTTTTTTCTTTGTGGCTTTCATCAGAGTTTAGAGGTCAAGCTCACATTTTTTTCTAGTTACATTTTGCGCTAATTCTGTGATGCTCATAACTACCTAAAATTTCTTATCCACTGCTAGTGCAATGCAAAGTCTACATTTAAAAGAACCAAGCAGCAATTTTAACGTATTTTTCTCATTGTAGTATCTATTATAATAGATTATTGATGTGTGCCTTGGAGAAAAAAAAGCCATGAATAATAAATCTATTAATTTATTTAAAATAAAAGAAAGAAAGAAGAAAAGACAGAAAACAGCTTTTTGCAATGGAATAATATCAGATCATTCATAATGCCTTAGGCACTCATTGTAGCCATTGTTGGAGTTCAGTTTCACACATAAATCTTTTCAGTTTTTACGCATTGTTCTCCTGTATATTAAGCACATATTACACACAGTGACATGAAGTAACTCTAGATCACACTGATCCATTTTTCTTTGTCCATTTCCTGAAAGGGAACATGTATTTATGGAACTGATTTCCTGTCAGATGCAAACATATCTCATTGACTGCTGATGGACATTGATTAGTCAGCTGTTCTAAGTGCAGTTTGTGAGGTCAGCTGGCGAACTAGACTCCAGATGGACTCCCGGTGAGTCTAAAGCAACGTTAGGAAGACCTTCTAGTGTGATGGTTAGAGGATTTTGTGCTAGTCATGGTTGACTCTCACATACAGTGTTGGGCAGTAGCATCACAACAAGTAGCGACGTTACTAACTTAATTACGTTTCTCTTAAGCGTCGTGGTAACGTCACTACTTTCTGAGTCAAACAGCTTTTCAGTAGCAAAGTAGATTAATTGACCATGTAGCGTGGTAGCACCCACAAAAGCTACAAGCTGTATTTCCCAGGAAAAGCTCTGAAATGTGACTTTTTTTCTACGAAGGTCTGGATGAAACTAAGGCTAATAAAACTGAGGATCAGTAATCTGACTGATGCCAGCTTCACACAGAGGCATGTAGGCGAGGGAAGCACTTCAGTATGACATCACATACTAATCCTGCAGTTTATTGTGCTTGCCGCATCCCTATTGGCTTTTCTTGGCAAGACCGCCCTACTCTGCCTCTGATTGGCCACATTGTGCTTCTTGACGCATCTCTCATGAAAAAAAGAACAGAATCAAGTATGTAGAGAGGAGAGAGAGAATGACATCCTGACGTCACGTGTTATTTGCAGGACATGTTAATGTCCTGATGTCCCCCCCAAAAATTTAAATTAGGTTAGTTATTTTCATTGTTTTTGTTACATTTATTTATTATGGTTTTATTGACTGATAAATATATTTTGGAATTCTATTTTTGAATGACTGACATAGTTAGATAGTTTTAATTTAAGTCTGTTATTTTGTAATAAACAGTTCGACTGAACTTTTTTTTTTTTTTTGCCTATTTGTTTGGCTGACAGTTTTTCTATCACTGAGGCAATGTTGTCTTTACATGTTTTTTTTTATTTATTTTTATTTTTTTAAAGGAGCTTTGCAAGTCGCAAGCTGCTTCTCCCATTTTCTCATAGCTAAGCTTGGTACATCTCTCTGTGGATACCTTAAAAGTAGTGAAGCTTTATTTTGACGTAGAGTAACTGGTAGCTTAGCTCACTAAATTTTTTAAGTAGCTTTCCCAACACTTTATACAGGTAGCTTAGCTTAGCATCAGGACTGAAAACAGGGAGAGACAGAGCCTGGCTCAAATGTAACAGAATCCACCTACCAGCAACTCTAAAGCTCACTGATTAATAGTTTATATGACTTTTGTTTAAGCCCAAAAAACTATTTTTTAAAGACAGTTTTAGGGTTGGTTATGTAGTGGACCATTTCATGGCTGCATGATGTAATTTCCTGGTGTCTTGCTTTGACTGTGAGGTTGCCAGGTAATCAGTAGAGACTCCAGGAAGTTACTGAGAACTTTAATTTGCATATAGACTATAGACATAATGACTTAAATGAGGTTATTCAAAGAGGTAATGCAGAGGAGCAGCATACTGTAACAGCCAGATTGAAGGTGCTGCATTAGTATATTATACCTGCACAATGAAAACCAGCAGTGCAAGACTTGAGATGCCTGTTCACTGTCAGCTGCTTTTTTCAGGTCACTCACCTCACCTTTCAGCTCTTTTAACACCTCAGATTTGAGTAACTTATTTTCTACTCATTTATACTAATTACTTTTTTAAGGACACCTCCAAGAAATAGTTTTTGGGGATTCCCGGTGGTCCTGAGACCTAAGCCAATACTTTAATATTTTGCTGGCTATTGAAGACTTTCATAAAGCTAACACTCTTCTGCCTACTTCATGCTTGACATACAAACATGAGAATGATCTTGACACTTTTAACTAACTTTCTGCAAGAAAAAATAATGAACACAATTCCCCAAACTTCAAAGTATTCCTAAAATTCCCTAAGACTCTCTGTATTTTACTGCAGTGTAACAACAGCAGTGATCCTTTTTTTAAAAACTGACCTGTGCTTGAGATGAGAAAGCATGCCTTGCTTTGATCTGAACAATGACTGTTCTGTCTGTGAAGCAGAAACAATGTGATGTAGCCCTGTCTCTACACAAGAGAGGCGGTGGATTGCATTCTGTCTCTGAAGAACAACAACTCACCATTGAAGACAAAATTACTACGACCTAAATGTTTCCCTCACTATCACTATCGTGGTGAATACTCAATTCTGATTGGCTGGAGGGTGTCAATTAAATTTTGGTATATGTACACCTATGGAACTCCTCAAGTAGTTCCAGTTAAACAGTCTGTTCACTGTTCTGAATTAATGCACTTTAGCCACAAACTCTGATAATTTAGAAACAAATTAAATGAAAAAAAAAAATCTGAATATCTTT
>JAPZDX010000007.1:20091046-20103934 GCA_029783625.1 Naso annulatus | reverse complement strand
TGATGTCGACAACGGTCTGCAGCACATAAGACGGCCATCCTCTAAGGTTAATAATATCTTTGTACCCATCTGAGGGAGGTGGGACAGGGATGTGTGACCCATCAATGAGTCCCATAATCTGAGGGATGTGATGAGATGCCTAAAAACTTTTTCTGGCGATCTCCAGGGCCTCATCAGTTGGTACAATTGCTGTTTGTACCAGCTGTTTAACTGACCCTTTCAACATGCTTTTGCAAAACATACAAACTTTTTGATGCCTCTCTCACTAATTCCAAATGGATTTGCTATGAGTTGGTAATCTGCACAGCTGTCCAGGTTGTACTGTACAACCGCGATTCGCATGATGAGTGAAATTAAAGTCTTCATGGTCACCTCCTCTGGGGCCATATGCCTCTCCTTTAAAGTGAATTACTTCATTAATGACAGTCGTGTCATTCGGAAGTTTTGCTCACACTCCTGATCCTTGAACACCATGAGAACTATCCTCTCCCACCAGTCTTTGCTTCTGACCTTCATCCACTGACTCCTGGTGATTTGTGGAGGAAGGGGTACTAAATTTAATTTGCTTGGAGTGATGTAACACATGGAACGCATGCTCTCTGAAATTACAGTGACTGGTCAAAAATACTCCGTGATGGTCTGAATACAGAGCATACAGAGGAATGCAGAACTGCAGAAGTCTGGTGTTCTTTCACACCAGCTAAAAGATTATTATGGAATTTTAACACGATGACACCCAAGATAAACTGCCTTTCCCAACTTCAACTGCTGTTCTCATATCAATTTATTTATGAGAATATATGCATAGGTTGTATGAAATGTTACAGCACTTTTTTATTGCTAAACATCTGTATTTTTATGTCCTGAAAAAAACCTGGGCAACCTTGGTATAATGGAGCCTGATGTTGCAGCTGTAGCACTCTGACCTGCTCAACAATTTAGTAGTACAGGGGCTAAGAGAAGCCTTGTACACTTCCACCAATGAAATCAAATCCATTAAAGAGGAATAAAGCTAGGAAAGAGAAGATTGGCTTCCCAGAGAGCAGGCAGACTGAGGTGAGTCGGTTGCAAGAAAGGCTCAGAGGAAAAGTTGACCTTCTAAGAAGGGTCACTGAGAAAAGGCAGCTCGACCGAAAGCCTGTGTCATGACTGTGGACCTGCTGCCTCAGAAGGAGAAAAAAACAGTCAAACCAGAAGTGGAATAACATGTGATAGTCGGGATGTGAGCTCAAGCTGTCTCACAAAGACAAGAGCTGGAGGAAATGGTGCAAAGATTAAAAGGGACTCACCTGCTCTGACATATGGTCGAAAAAGGGAAGAATGGCAGCAAAGGGAAAGACAAACCCATAACTCCTTATCAGAGAACGACCAGCTACAGGTACGCTGCCTCAGCTCATTGTGGCTTGTACAATTCTTACAGCTCGTTTCAGGTTTAAAATTAGCCTTTGATAGTGAAATAAAAAATTAAATCAATGTCTGCCTCTTTTTCAGAACCTTGCAGAAGCAGTGTAAAATAGCTAAATCTGAGCAGGAGATGAAAAGAAAAGAGGAGGAAATTCAGTGGAAGTAAAGCGACAGAAAATACTGGAAAGATGCAAAATACTTGATATCAATCCAGAGGTGCTGTGAACACCTATTTACTAAAGTACAGATGATGAACCATGATTTTTTTTAGAATGATAACTGGATGGAGACAGGTGTTGACTAAAATAGTTGATACCAAACAAGCACGAGAAAGGTCAGTAAAGAAATTGTATAGACCCTAAATCATAAAAGTTTACCAGTGTTTATCATATGCATCAATGTACAGGGCTGTGGTGGTATAAGATGCTAAAAACAGAGCCTATTAACCTACTCCCTCAATCCTCAGTCAGAAGCCATCTAACAGTTATATCAAAGTCTAAGCACAACTTTCAAAGCTATAAGAATAGCATCGCTCAATCCTCTGTTGGTCTCTAACAGGGTATGATAACATTAGCAGTGCTTTCTCAGATTTCTGGCACAGTGCCACAGAACTTTAAGGCCTATACTTCAGCAGAGGTGCTGCTTGTCAACAGGCAACTGCTCGGGGCCCCAGACCAGCAGGGAGCCCTCGAGGGCTGACCAACATTAAACTAAAGCAGTGCCAGTGTGCACAGTTTGCAATGACAGTAGGAGCAGTGGGGGGCCCCACCTGACACCTCTTACTCACGTTGCCCAAGCTGGGAAAACCTAAATTTGACAATGAAAGACACTAAAGACAAATAAGAGTTATCCCTTGAGGAATGAAAAGAGGAAGAGAGAAAAGAAAGCAAGATAGTGGAAAGGAGGCTGATAATGACAATTAAATATAATAGTGAACAGCAGAATGCTGCTAGTCTAGCCTTAACTATGGAGAGACACTTGAACAATGATGCCTGCTTACACTCTTTGTGCAGAAGTGAAAGTGAAAGTAGAATAGTTTCTACTTTCAGCGTCCACACTACCAAGAAGGCTGATAAAAGAAAATTATGAGATACTTATGAGATAAGAGAAGAAAAAAAGAAAGACAGCAGTTAGTGGAGCAGATAGGATGTCAGATCATATTACGTAATGTTGGTTGCGATGGGACCCTCCTTGGGAGTTTTGCCCAAGGCCCCATCAGAGCCAAGAATCGCCTCTGTATTTCAGACCTCATACTTACAGCGCTCCGATTCCTCCAGCTGATTAGCCACCTCTCGCGAGAGTTCAGACACCGAGTGACTGCTGCAGTCCACCAGAACTTTCCTGTGTAGTAGTAGTAGTTTTCTAAAGTAAACGGTTTTTCCCTTCTGTCTCTCGGTGTTGAAGCAAGGCATACTAGTTGATCTACGCACTCTAATGTTGATCAACCAATAGGCAAAATGTTGACACCCATGTGACACATAAGCCAGCCCCCCCCTCATTTATGTAATGAGGTGGAAATACATACAGAAATGTAAATCTAGAATGAAATGCAGATATAAATGTGTTTGGGGAAATAAATGAGAGTGCTTAGGAAAAGGGAAAATAATGCATAAATAAATACATAAATAATTACACAAAAAAATACATTTCAAAATGAATAAATTAATACTTAAAATGGAAAACAAAATGGGAAATTAAATAAATAAGGGAATTTATATGCAACGAAGCAAATGAATTTAGAAATGAGTAAATAAATAAAACAAAAAATTAAATGGGAAAATAAATAAACAGTGGTATTTTTGCCATATTCAATAATTTGTTTCTGATTTTGGCAGTTTTAGTCCTCCATCGGCGAAAAGTAGCTCCTTAAACGCTTGCTAGCTTGTGTTAGAGCCTGGTGCTTGTCTGCTTATACAGTGATGTGAAACTGTAACTGTGCTTCGGGCACTTTGATACAGTAAAGAAATCTGAACACAAGTGGTAGGCTAAAAACCTTGGAGAGGCATGACAGAGAAGGCATAAACAGGAATGTGCCTCGGCTCTCCACTTGTGTTCATCTCACTGGGACACATTTTAAAACCAGGTGTAAACAGAGTCTCAAATCAAAGATGAAACTTAACTTACAACTTGCTTCTCTACATGTGATGTATGGGGATGTTAACCACTATGCAAGCTGGTCTCCTTCTCTGCTTAATATCATATATAGTGTGAATTGCACTGAGATTGTTGGCATTTTTTCATCTCTGCAGCAGTTTGTTTCTTGGCACCAGTTATCTTCTCCTAGCATATGAGAAGCACCTCTAAACTGTCTGAGTGTGTGCCAGGCATTTGGACAGGTGCCTAAAGTGGCAGCACGCCGATTTCAATCCCCCTGGGGCCTTGCCTGTATTTGATATGCTACATCACACGCCTTGCAGTCGACTGTGCGTTCACAGGCCAAGCTATGGGACCAAAACTGTCCTTCCTGTGTTCTGACAAGGCCTCTCTCAGAGCTGGTAAACAAGTCTGCTTGTTAGTGTAGCTATTGCAAGGTTTCTGAGATGTAGAAAACAAAAACTACCTTATCCCAGAGGCGAGTCATTTCAGAAGGTGCATGTGCTCGTAGCAGCTTCATTGTGCTCTAATTTATGAAATCCTTTATTTCCCTGCGGAAGAAGTTTATCATTCCAACTTTTGCAGAGCAAGTGTCTCTGCTGCACTTTTCTTATCACACCAAAGTCTTCCTTTAAGACCTGAGGACAGCACCTAGTTCGTTAAGAGCAACACGGAAATATACTTCTGCTGCTTTCAAAACAGGGAGAGCTTTCTTCTGTGCCCCAATTTAAACTGCAATGAATAATGGATATATTTATCAAGAAACTCGAACTCTGACTAGGGAGAGATGTTGCATGTTTTCAAATATAAATACAAATTATCGAACGCTCAACTATTATGAAATTTGAGGCTAATGTTCTTTATTTATGGCATTTTCCAAAACATGTAAGCTCCACCACCCAGCCTATAGATGGCACTGCTATCAACGAGGGAGATGTAACGTTATACTCTTTACTGGCAATTTCCGAAACTAGCTGTTGTTGGTTTTCATAGAGAACAGCAGTAACATTAATGGTTACTGTAAAGGCATGTTACTTTTCGCTTCTTCTCAGTAATTCAGGGGGTGTAAACGTCATTATCTGGTTGATTCAAATGTTAAATATTCATGAACAGGTCCATGTCGTGTCAATACGAGCACGTCTTGTGTGGAAAAACAGGACTTTACATCACTGAGGTTGTGAAGCTAACATTAAAGGAGCAACAGCCAGCAGGCCACTCCTGTTAGGCAGCGAATGGGCCAGTAACTAACATTACTAACTTGGTCTTGTGAGTAAGAAAAGTCTGCAACAACCATGTTTTGATTATGAAACGTTTCACTTTTACCAGGTGATGTATTGCACAAGTGATTTGACCAAAAATTTACACCAAGGAGGGTAGGAAAACCCAAAGTGGTATGTTATTTGTCTAATTTTGTCTAAAACTGTGCCTGAAATGCATAGTTTTTTGTAAAATAAAAAGCCCACTGTGTGCAGCATATGACCAATTGCAAACATTGACCGAGCAGTGTAGTGGCAGCAGAATGGCATATTTCAAACACAAGGAGCAAGTGGCGCAGGCACAGCGCTGTGTGCACAGAGCTGGCATGCCCATATACGGACGTCCAGCACGCACTGATGTCAGTGGAACAACAGAGTTTTAAAAAATGTCTGAAACATAGCGTGCAGGACCAAACGCAAAAGCGTGCAGGGCTCACTTCTAAATGCACGTCCCTCATAATGTGACTCTTTGGGGTCATTCAACACAAGTATCCAACACTGTAACAACATTTATAGGTCAGAAAAGACGGAAAAAAATTGTAGCTCTCCTTTGATGTCACTGTGACATCATTAGGGCACAAATATGCTAAATGTGTTTTTCACATTAATCAAATCAAATCAAATTGTATTTGTAAAGCTATATATAAAAGTAGTTCAGAGTGCTTGCCAAAGAGCGGAGACGATCCGATACTGGTGGTGCTGAAGTTCATGGATGAGCTGCTCCAGGAGCCAAAAGCTCAGATTTGAGGGGGGACAGTTCAGCAGGGGCCACCATGTCAGCGTCAACAGCATGGCTAACAAGTGTAAGAAGTCCAGAATCTTTAGAGGAAACCCAGCGACTGGAGAGGGTGAGTAGTGCCCATTTACTTTGCAGGGAGCTCAGTCCCTCAAGCCTCTCAACCAGGGAATGGAAGGGTAAAATCCAAAGGTAAAATTCCTTTAAACCACTGTAAGCGTGACTGGCTAGTCTGGTCACTAGGCTAAAAACAAACTTGCTCGGCTAGGAGCAGTCAAGGCAGACCCATCCCCAGCTAACAGCTATAAGATCCAACAAGTCTGATGAATAAAGTTTTTACCTTGTTAAAACATACAGGTAAAACCGATTAGGATCTAAAAGTGTTGTGTAAAAATATGGCATAAAAACTGGATGAAACTGCATAAAAAGACAGTTTACTGACAGAGCAACTGGCAGACACACTGTAGGCAACTAAAGCTTAGTTTGTTTCACTCATTTAATTTTTATTTTTGACACTGGGTCTAACCAGACTTTGGAGCAATTAAAAATAAACAACATATAATTCAAAGCGATAAGAAGGCTTAACCTTGACACCTTAAAGTCCAAAAAGAAAAAAAACGATTGTGCTCCATTCTTTCGCTGCAGCATGTAAGAAGCTGACACAGATAAATCATTCCTCCTGACAAGAATCTACTTTGTCAGATAAATTTAAGAAGTTTGTTGATCCGTGAACATGCTTTCCCTCCTCAGAGACCCTCTCATGAGCTGCATTTTGAGCTCCACACGATCTTTTCTGAATGGTGATGTCGTTTTCCAAGAAAACTTACTTATCTCATCTGTCTTTGGGCAATGCCTTTATACCCATTGATCTCCTATAATCATAACCTGCTCCGGAGCAGGTTAGGCATTCAGCATAAGTTACCAAGGTGATATGGACCTGTAAGAAGTAATCCAACTTCATAGGACTGAAAATCCAGAGTTAAACTTGAAGTTACCTTGCGGACGGCAACTCCTGTTTTGTAGTATAGGCCTCAGTTTGCAATGCAGATGATCTATTTGTGTTTATGTAAGATAAATGAAACAAAGTAAACTTTTAATTTTGTTGTTGCTGTTGCTTTTTTTTTAAACATATAACCCTGCAGTCAATGAAGTAATGAATTTCGTTCACTCTCTGGTATTTATATATTTATTTAGGGGTTTTTTTTGTTGTTGTTGTCTTTTTTTTTTTAGGGGGGGGGGGGTCCATTAATTGGACTGGGACAACAGGCCTCCTTTAGTCACACCTGAGAAGAGACCAAACAATTAAACAGAAATGACCAGCAATAAATAAAAGAGCTACGGACACCACAGCATATACACAAAGCGGTATCAGGCTTTAGAAACGATAATCACCGCCTCTTTACAGAACAGCAGGCTGCAGCTCAGCTTCCTCATCTACAAAACACCTGTGTTGACACAGTTGTGGCTTCTAGTAGGAGAGTCTGGCTGTTTTATCAAATTTTCTTTAAAACTTTCTTCTGTCTCTGTTTCTTCTTGAGTCCATTTTGGACACACTTCATACTAAGGTCAACATCAGGGTGGAATAGGGTACAGATAATAAAGGCTTACATTTATATGTAGACAGTGACAGGAAGGGAAAAATATTTTTTAAATAAAAGGGGGAAAAAAGCACCAGACAACCACCTATCTATAACCATATGGCAAAAACAACAAAATTAACTCATAAAATGTGACCCAAAAATCCCAATATTGTAAAAATCTAAAATGACCTTGAACTTGAAAAGTCCAAAACGGAGAGAAGGGCAAGCTTGGAAAGAATTGTCACCTTAGAGGCTTGCCACAGTTTCTTGGTCCCTTGGGTCCTTCCAGAACAGCTGGTCCAGGGTGCTAACAGAGAGTTATTTAAGCGTACAATCAAGTCCAGTATTATGTAAAGACCTTATTCTTTCTTAATCTGTTTTAATGCAGTGTACAGTGAGTGAACAAGCTATACCCACAACATCTGGAAGAAAACTTGCATAACAATAGCAAATTGTACTGAACACAGTTTTCTTTTTTAAATGCTGTTTTTACTTGCATGAAATTGTGATGAAATAATAGCCCATCCTGGGGCTCTGATTTTAATGATTAACAGCCTCAGATATAATGACATACACAATCACACACATCCGACACATCCACCCCTGTCTCTGGTAGATTGCTACAGAACTCTTGCAGCTGACAAAGATGTCAAAGCCATTTTCTTGTCAGAGGGGACTTCCAACAAATTTCAAGTCATTTTGAAAGGAGGTAATTTCATTACAGTTTTACAGTTTTTTATAAGTCCAAGTACTAGAACAGTACAAGAACAAACCTTAAAACTAAAACACAGAGATGCGGTGAAGGAAAAGGTTTTATGATACTGCAGTGGCCTGTAATCTATGAGATAAAGCAGAAAAGCCCCTGAAGCACGAGTGGATGAGTTCTCCAGATGGTGAAATAAAGGGAGGCCAAAGGACTATGCTTGAAGAGACAAGAAAAATGAATCCAGTCTATTTCACAAGGTGCTCTTTATTGGCAATTATAGTCAAGTACTTCAGACAGTCCCTGCATGGAAGTGAAAGTGACACGGCTTTGCTTCTCTACAGATGTGGATAATCACAACAGAGGTAAACGTGTGGGCTGTTCGATCACAACTATTATCCACGATTGTCAGACTTCCAGTCGTACCCTCTAAACATATTATCTGCTTAATTTCTTTTGGCTGTTCTTTTGTGTTTCTGTGTGTGCACCTACGCGGCAATGTTTTGATATTCCTACCGTGATAACACAACAGAGGATGTCGCTGTTCATTTCACTATGCTCTTCATAGAGTCATTTATGTTTTAGTAAATGACTACTTTGTTCTGCTTGTCTGGCTACCAAAACACCAGAAAATGGGTGTGACATTCTGGGATTTTTTCCAGCCCACAAACTTACTGTACAGTGTTGGTAATTTATTACTCCTACAGCAGCATTACACACACCCAAATCAACACAAAACACACTGTTGGCAACCACATAAATTGCATCTACACTGAGCTGTCTCAGCTCATCACATGCTATCCAGGAAGAAAAAAGAATAAGTCATGTTTTTTACACCCCACTATCATGTTTGCACATAAAATACAGCTTTCAAGAAATATTGTAAGTCAAACAAGTGACGTTAGATGAAGCGTATGAAAGTCAGTGTTCTCAATTTCTGAATTTTTTAGGGTTTGACCCGTAAAGTCCAGTTTGCATGACTAGTGTGAGTGCTCCATTCTGTGCTCAAGCACAGTTGGAAGAGGTGGGCTTTGGCACAGTACGGATGCACATCGCCAACATCACTGCAACTGTTTGTGGAGGATTCACCTTAGATTGAGGCAGACAACAGCATACAGTGTGCGGAGAACGAGCAGTGAAAAAAATCCACAGCTTGTGAGGGGGGGCTAAAAGGTAATGGGGCTTGAATGCATCCTCTCCAGTGACATCAAAACATAGTGTTGGTGAAAGTTGGTGTTGGTATGTGAACATTTGCACTAATTCGCAAATAGAATTTAAATTTGCACAAAGAGTTTAAATTGGTTCCAATCTCAGGTTTAATCCTTTTCCCATTCTAAGACTCCATAGCTGGTCACCTTTTTGTGGGGCAAAATTCATAAAAGTATGATCTAAAGCCAGAAAGTTTTCATACACTAGTTTACAAGAGCAAAGGAGGGGGAAAAAAAAAAATAGGAATCAGTCTGAGGCAACACTACCTGCAACCCCTATTAACCTACAACACCTTATCGCAAAGGCAGCAGAGTTTGTTTCTTGAAGTAAGGTTGTATGAGATCCAGTGTTTGCACAGAGGCAGAGAAATGTACTGTTGTACACATATTTGGCTCTGATTAATCAATTACGTTTTATTTTTCAACATTACTCGTCCATTTTAGTGCAAAGAGGGTTTAATGACTGTACTAATGTTAAGTGATCATAAACTTTTCTAATATGCATTTCAAATAAGTTTTTCTTTTGCTGAAACATGTTTTATTTCTCTTGATGTGTTATAATGTTTATTAAAAGGCAATTATTCCCTTGAAAAGTGATTAAATCATTCAAGTCAAAGCAAAATTGATTTTTTTTTTTTTTTTTTTTAAACCAGGCAGTATTTGAAAATCAAGCTAGCTGGAGCATGAAAGTATCTGAGAAGCAACTCCGCCACTCCCTCCACCCATGTTTTGGCTCCAGCTGACGGTGTCGCCTGCAGACACTGTTTCGGCAGATGCAAGCTTTAGAGTGTGAAACCCATCACTTGTTTCAACAGCCAGTCAGCTTGTATGTCGCTATGAGGTGCGGTGTAGAGCAGCCAATAGGAACATGCGCTCTCTGAAATTACTGTGATTGGTAGAAAATACCCCCTGACGGTCTGAATACAGAGCTAAGCCTGAATACAGAGCCACAGAGAGGTGCATAAGTCTAGTGTTATTTCAGACAAGCTGAATTACAATATGCTGAAAGGTTATTATGGAATTTTAGCACAATAGCAGTGACGCCGAAGATAAAGTGCTGACCCCAACTTTAAGTGCCAAGTGCCTTGCCCCTGCAATTACAAAATCTCAGGCCTGATGCTAACTTTACAGGTTATAATTTGCTTTAAGTCCCAGTGAAAATTAAAATTTATGTTTAGTGCCTCAAAATTTGGCCTATAATTGCTCTGAGTGTAACTTTATACACAGTGGCATAAAAAAAAGCAATATCTGAATTTGAAAAAGTTAATGTCAATCACTGAAACTGATGACTAAACAATGACATCTTTCACTTAAAAAAAAAGAAAGAAAATGACAAACCATGGCTGTGAAAAGAGCCCAGTCCTGTACAGTCTGTCCTTTGGCACCAGTTAGCTGCTGTATGTGGCATGCCAGGAGCTGACACACCTTCAATGAGGCAGCAGCTTGAGAGAGCAAACCCAAGGTCTCCCCCTCAGACCTTTCCATTCCCTCAGCTGGCTGCAATGCACCACTGAGTGAACAGTTTTAAATCAAACCTCTTTCTTTAACTCTCTTCCACGCCTCTCTGGGAGGATGTAATGGCATTTAATTGCCTCATGATCTCCTTCCATATATCATCTTTTTGTGGGGGCCATAATACCACTGCTGCTCCTTCCCTATGCGCTCTGAGCATCGTCTTAATTTCACTGAAGTTCTTCTGTTTCACTTGCCACCACGTTGGTCTGGAGGATTATGGATTTTCTGAGTCAATGCCATTATGTTAATTCATATTAATTAAAGTTCTGTGCATGCACTTGCCACTTCTAGGGAACTGGGATTCATCAACATATGCATGTCTATAGGACTACTGCATAATCAAATAGAACATGCCAATTTCAGCAGCGTAAACATTTTATATGTGCAAATTTGCTGAAAACATTATGAATGTTTTATGATTTCAGTTCCACCATGTGACAATCATGCATCTGTTTATAAGGGAACGTCCCTTGCCATGCTTCAGTTGGATTTTCATTAAATAAAAGCATGTGTAATGACTCCCAGCAGTGTTGCCAGATGGAAAATATCGTACTGCGGCTCTAAAAGTATCGTATTTTACCGAAATTTAACGGACATATGAAAGAAAAAGGAGAAAGGGCCCAAAAACTACACAATGGCAAAACTCTGCCCCACGCTACATATTAATGTAACAACACAGAGGCTCTGTTCTTTGAACAAGATGGCAACTGTGTGATTCACACAACACAGTAATTTGCATCTTATTACACAATCACTCCATCCATTGTTACCTTTCAATACAAAAGCCCAATACATATACACTGCGTCACTGTTTTACCGTAGGGAGCTGAACTCATTCAAAGAAATGGCAAAATTATTGTACATTCAGCCTTTTTATGGCATTACTGATCACACATACAGAGGGCAAAATTATCGTACAAATACGGTAGTTATCGTACATATGGCAACACAGACTCCCAGTGTGTGGATCAAAGGGTCGGTTACACGCACAGAAGAAAAACAGAAACGTGTCAGAAGGAGTTGTGTACTTCACGTGCAAACACTGGAGCTGCTCATGAGGCAAAATCAGGTGAATTTAATACACTGATGCAGCAGGGTAGAAAACACACAGCAAAAGGGAGTGAGGTTAAAAAAATCAATGTGCATAAAAATCAATATTCTTATCTCCTGTGATTCTACATTGATTCTGAAATGGCCAAAATCCTTTTCTATATATTAGTTCATAGCATGGAAAAACAAAAAAAAGTGAAACTCAGCTGTGAGAGCAGTGCAGCACCCTGACAATCTACAACTTACAGCAAATATCTTATAACTCATTAATTAAAAAGAAATCTTAAAAAACAGGCATTTTTTTGTAATTTAATGACTTAATAATTACCTTTGTGAGACGTCACTCGTAAACAAGAAAGGTGAGCGAAGCACAGCAGTGATCAACAGTACCAAAGAAGACCAGCTGACTTTCTGATTCTCTGCTATGCTCAGTCTGTATGACCTCAGAAACTCTATACCTGCTCAATGTCTTGTACAAGGATAGCTTAATGCTTTACAGCATTCTGTTAAGTTTTTTTAATTAAGTTGTGGATCATTTATCCTGAGTGCCAATCATGTATATATTGGTCCATCAGCTAACCTGGCACCGCCAAACTATTTCTCAAATAAGAATTGGTCTGGTACCTCATGATTTATTCTTCATTTCCAAGGGGCAGTACCAACGGACGCAGTTAAAGCTGCCTCTGGACACAGTTGGATAGACATACAACCAGACAACCAATCAGCGCTGTTTACCCCGTCTTTCCCCTCGCACTCCAGGTGACCCACCACCATGTTTGTTTTGAGTGGAGTTTCAGGCAAGCCGAAATCCCTCGTAATTGAAAACAACGCCAAATTAACTAAAAGGAATATTTCGACAAGATGGAGAACAACCTTGGAGACCCAGCATGTACTGTTGTTTTTTTTGTGTGTGATAACTACACATAGGGAAGAATAGGACCTGTAGTAGAAGTCTTTCTACCAATCTGTGTGGTGTCGACCTGACTCAGCATCCTCGGTACAACACAACACAGCACAATGTGTTAAAAATCCTAATTCATACAAAATCTTAAGAGTAGTTAATGGAAAGAGACTAATTTTTTTTTAATCCAATTTAAATTGGGCCCTCGTTCTCAAATTATACAATTTTGCAAGTCGAGAAAGTCGCAGTTTATTACACAGCTGCGTAAGTATAAGACTTTGAAAATACGCATTTAGCACACCCGATCGTTGCATAAGTGACGTCTTATGAAAGAATAAATAAATAAATAAAAAATACAGAGATTTCATCTGGTAATATGGACCATAATATTTCCCATTAGACTGGATGTCTTGAGAGCTTTCTTATTTTTTGATACTTTAC
>JAPZDX010000007.1:20059715-20069918 GCA_029783625.1 Naso annulatus | reverse complement strand
GTTATAAAATAAAACTGCTACTTGAACCTTTGACTTGGATGTTGGCTGACCTTCTTGGGAGTGGGAAGAGCGGGGGCACTTTATCGTGTGTGACCCAGGTGCCCCTCGGCCTGGGTCATTACATATTTCACAACCAGAGCTGTCTCATGTTTATGCACTCTTAGATGTTTCTGCGTCAGACATGACACATAGATTAAAAGGGAAACAATGAATAAACCTATTTTGCTTTTCATTACATTCATTTGTGTTGGTTTAAAATTTGTCATTACCTGCTGCCTGATAACGCCTGGCCCAGCTGAATTTCTAATTGAACAGGCTTGTCCTAAAAATACTCATTCATTGCATCGGTCATCACGGACAAAATGGTTGGACTTGTTGTCATGATCTGTCAAGCATCATTTCTATACATTTATTAGACTTTGAATTGATAAATTGCTCTCTGGTGAATCTTGACTTTCACTAATGGAAGGGAACGTGTGAAGTCTTAAACCTTCAACCAATTCTTCAATAGCTCAGAGGTGCATCCCATCAACCTTCAATTGGCAAGCATGGGCTATATGTAAAATGCTAATATCAATCCTGCCCAGTCTCTTGCTATCAATCTTCCACATACAGTAATGAGTAAATTTGTGCTGTGGAAACTGATTTATGCCATACCAAAAAGTGCAGTCTTTTTCACTTTCAATCACTGGCATCAAATCGTAGCCACTGTACATGTCAGCAAACACTTTTACATTGACAATATGGCTGAGTGTGTTGATTAAACTGTTTGCAGACAAAGACAAAGGTACTTGTCACTCTGATGGCACTGACATGTTAATTGAAATAAATAAATGACAGTAAATACTTAATTTTTAGATGCAGGATTCAGAGCAAGTCATGCATGTTTTCAAGCAATCCATTTTGTGGTGCTGTTTGCACAAATTGTTTTCAGAAAATCATCTGCTGCTTTAAGGAGGATTTGAGAAAAGTTCCAATGCAGCAGAGAAACACTGCAACACTGTGACCCACCTATTGAGATCAGGTCAAATACCTGGAAGCAACTTTATCAACGTTTTTCAACCACACTCAAACAAAGCCATGAGAGATGCAGGAAACTGTTCTGTAATTAGTGATAAAGGGTGCATATAGCACCTTTAGCTGTGAGTAAGATAAAGCATTTTCACACCTGATGACCACAACAAATGTGCTTTTAGTACTTTACCAGCAAACGACTTATAAATACTGCGGACAAACAGTTGTTGATGGGGGTGCCAGCAGCAGGATCAGACTAGAGACCCCCTTGCGTCCGCTTTATTACTTGGCGACTTCGATTTCTTAGTGAGGGCCAGCTCCTGCGGTGAAGCTGGCCTTCCTCCAGTCTTCCTCCTCTCATTTTTTTCCTGTTTGCTTTAGGGAATTTTAGCACTGTATATTTTTAAACTAAAAGAATGATGAAGGCACGGCAACCACATTCCACTTTGGAGGATGTTTTTTAATGCCTGGTCCTGATTTTCTGCCAAGTCCATTTTTAACACTGCTGGTACTGCAGCTACTAGAGCACCAATTAGAATACTGATTAGTCTATCATAGATAATATTCTATCAATAAAATTTGCTTTAATTTTGATCTGTAGAAAAATTCATTAGACTAGACGTAGGCCAGATCAGACTTGATCGTCAGTGTCACATCTAAATGCAATTCTTGAGTATTATGTTTGAAAACACTGTACCAAAGTTTAAAAGCTCTACAATGTGCAGTTGTCCTACTAGAAGTGAAAGGGAGGCATCCTGCACATTTTGTATTGTAATACTTGTAGATTTTCACGACTAGCACCTTTCTACTAGCACTCCCGTCTTGCCTAACAACAACATTGTTGGTTTTTGCTGTAACCCCTGAATTCCACAGGATGCGAGCTGTGCTTCCACTGGCTGTGGTTGCGTTGTTTTCACTCCGTCACAAGTTCTATTTTTGCCAGATGACGGAGCACAACGCTGCAATTCAGCACAGAGCAGATTGAGCTGGACAGGAAGTGAGACACAGATACAACATAAAATAAAATATTTGGTTTATTTCAGAATAAAACACCCTGTTTTGACGCCAGATCATATTTCACTTAACTCCATCAATAAAATTTCATTGTGCGCAGAGCTGTGCCTGAGGTCAACAGATCAGAGGTTTTCAGAGGCTGCAGTCACATTTGATTCTGTAATAACTGTAAAATGTCGTAGTCTTGCAACTCCAGCTGTGCAGATGTGCTGTGCACTGAAATGCAGCGTGAACGAAGCCGGTGGGTGTTGACGGGCGGCAGAGTACAATGCAAACAAGCAGCAGAGCCATTACGGAACGCACACACATCCAGTGAAATCCCAGGTAATGTTGGAATAATAATATTTTAGCAATATGTTAATAACATATTTTTGCTATATTTCTTATAGCTCTACACTATAACAACCTGTTTCTTCGGACCGAGGCGGACAACAAATAATATGTCCATTTTGTGTTGAAGAAGAACCAAATGATGCGCCTGATGAAGAAACCCTGGGTTAATGAAGAAAGTCGGGAATCACCGTAGTGATACTCATGTCAGATTTTAGATTTTGTCGAGCCAGTTCATGCTCTGACAGACACTATGTGGTCATGCAGGGTTGGGTGTCACATTGCTTTTGTGAATTGAGGGAAAATAGTCTTGTAGCCCTCGAACTGGCCTTGGGTTTTTCAGTTGCTGACTCCAAAAGGAGAGGAAGATACTGAAAGTGGAGAGAAGAGTAAAGAGTGGAACCCCAAGCAATGAAAAAGCCCATAGATGTATACGTTTTTTCACAAATAACCGTGCAAAAATGTTAATAATCCACTGACCTACGTGGCAACACTTTCTATGAAGCCTGTCTCTATAATACATTATAACACATTATGAATACATGTAACACATTAAAATGCACCATGAACACACTCATAATGCATTATATGTGGTTATGGTTAGGGTTTAGGTTAGGGTTAACCCCAACCTTGCTTAAAACTATGGCATATTATGTACTATACTATATGCGCTATAGGTGCATTATGACACAGTATAAGTGCATTAATAACGTATTATAGATGGATGCTTTAAGTGAAATGTGTTAATGTAGATGTAAAGAAATATGTAAATGTATCAGGATTTCAGAAAAAAATCACCATTTGTTTATTCATTTATTTATTGTAAAATAAAAGCTTGCTTTGAGTGTAAGTCTGATGCTCTTTCTCTCTTTTTTTTCACAAATCCCAGTAATGCAATTTTATTATGTTACATCCTAATCCTCATCCCCTAGACTCCTCAGGAACGTAGCAGTTCTTTCAGCAATTTAATTAGTTGATGAGTGGAACTATACAGTAAGATGAAGAGTGTTAAAATGTGTTCATGCTCACATATTTGAACCAGAAATGGCATTATTTACCCCCCCAAAAAAACATTTACTGACAAAAAATATTGAAAACAAGAAGGAAAGTTAATACCAATGGCATAAATATTTAATGTCAATTAACATGACTAAATGAAAAATATCTTTGATGAGGCAGCAAATGATGTCCTATTTTGTAGGTAAAGATTTTAACCCCTTCCCTCTGTTAGCTCATTTTTTAAGGGCCACTACCCAGCCATGAGCACTCCAAAACAAGGGGTAGGGCCAAGGCCAGTGAAGTGGGATTGGGCTTTACTGTTGTTATCGGTGTTGGTGTGTTATTGCTGTTGGATCCACATTTTATTAGCTGGTCATGTTGCCCACATAAGTAATAACTAATGTCATAAATGCATTTATTATTTACTATGCAAACAGCCCCAGTTTTATTTGCCATCCGAAATCACTGTCAGATGGAGGACTGTAAGAATGACAACTACACCTCACTGGCTCACATCACACTTCTGATAAGTGTAAGACAAAAGGGCAGCTGCTCTTCTCTGATCTCTGTCTTCAGCCACCCAATGTCTTCATGCAAATCCCACAGGAGCCATGCTGTATCATGAAATATAAACTTAACAGATTTGGAACTAGTCGAGGCTTTGCAGTGATCAGAGGAGTGCTGGAAACTATACCAGGATGTGTAAAATCAATAGTGTGACATTGTGTGTTAGCTTGGCAATGTCAGTCCATCAGCCAGACAGGCCATCACTTGTCACAAAGTGAAACTGAGCTCATTGTGTGATGTTCGTTTCATTTGAAAAAAGGAGTTGGACCTGTTGTGATCTGTCCCAATCATTTATATTGTGTAGCACACCGCAAAAAGTAACAAGTTAACACAGAAGTCAATAAGCAACGCCTGTGCCACTGAGACACGAAAGTAATCGTGCTGTTTAGATCAACTCTGGTTGTCTTTTCTGTCGCTAATAACACCTCAGGACTCATTAGCAGGAGACAGAAGCCAGCAGTCAAAACCACAAGGTCTTTACTTGTAAAGGTTGTCGGCAGACGTAAAATTACACCAAATTACACAAATTTAAATCATGTATAGAAAATCATTTTTTCAAAGTTTTAGTATGAATTAATGGCTTCATTACTGGAAATTGCCAGGCATTCTCATGACTGCATGAAAATAAGTTAAGAAGGAGGCAGAGTGTGTTGTTATGAACGTGGTGTCTTCAGCAGTTGAGAGCAGCTTCTCTGCTGCTCCGTTACAGTGGAAATCCATGGTTGCACAAGATGCTGAGAGGGAGCAGAGTGAAACATACTGAACATAAAATTATTTTCTTCACCTCAGGGATGATAAAAGTTGTTTAATGCATTTAATTGGAAGTTCAGTGAACATCAAGTTCGTCTAGCTGATGTCATTGTTTAGACAATAAATCAAGCATATTTGCAACTGCCACATTTTATGAGGATGAAAATGTTGAGAGTTTTACGATGTGTGTGCACTGCAAAATGTCCAGGTGGTGCACTGCCCACGATTTAGAGAAATCTGTTTTTGAAACTTGTAAATCAATGGATAATCGGTCATATCCCCCCAACCTACAACTCTTCCCATTAACTTCTGTGGAGAGCAGTTTCATAACGCACTTCTGGACCACCACAACCTTTTCATAATTGTAAGAACTCAGTTCTAATAACATTTTATTGAATCTTGCAGGAACCGTGAACTATCGTAGCTCTTTGAACAACTTTTTAGGGAACTTTTTTAGCTTTAGTTCCAGAGAAGGTATACTTTCCCAGCACCGTGAGAGCTATAGTGATTGTAAGTGTACAAAAATTGGTCAAACTCGATAGCTGTGTAAACAATTTTAAATTATAAATGAAATTTGGTCTCTGTACTTAACACATCCCTGAGGAGCAGTAGGCAGCTACAGCAAGAAGCCCAGGGACCAACTCCAGATTCTGAGCCAGTACCTCGGGCAAGGGTGCTGACTGAAGATAGACCTGTGTAGATGTTTTGATTGTGGGGGACACTCAGAGGAAAACCCACGTGACCACGGACGTGTAACATGGGCCCAGAAAGGCCCTGCCCCAGGTGGGAATCGAACCCAGGGACTTCTTGCCATGAGGCAACAGTGCTACCCCCTGAGCCACCATGTCTCCCATGAGTAGATATATGGTTCATCATCACCACATACTAGACAAAAGAGTAGAACTGTAATGCAGTAGCCTTCATTTGTTGTTGCTGTAAGCTGCGTGAAAGTAACTTTTTGTAAGTTGCATAGAAGTGACATTGATTTACCCACTGCTGGCCAGTTTACGTCACTTCATTGGGCTCCAATTGGCTGCGCAAATGCCAGCTGAAAAAAAGCCCTAAATGTGTATATATAGATCTTCGGGAACTCCCCACTGGACAGTTTCTCTCAAAGAGTTCCTAGAACTGTTTAGTCTAAAAAAACACCTATAGTCAGGTCACACGTCATCCACTGCCAGATGACCTTCCTTTTAATGGGAACAAAAATAAACCCTTGGTTGGATCATGGTCATTGTAAATCATGTTAAAGTTGCAGTTAATAGCTTCTGCCAACAAGCTAACAAGCTAGCATTAGCTATAGCATGAGACTCGTTGGGAAACGACTCCGCTGTGGCCATTTGCAGCGGCTAACGCTTTATTCGTTTGTTGTCCCTCTCTCTTTTAAGTCCAGTTTGAACTGAGATGAAACGGTTGCCAGAGAGAAAACTGGTCCGTCTCAGCTTTTGCTTTAGCCGACTGACAGTGTCACTGGCAGAGGTGAGTCAGAGTTAAGGCACGAACAACTAATCAGCTCATACAGACGTCACCTGCCACTAAGAAGCGCAGCGTAGAACAGCAAATCAGGACAGAGTACAGAGAGTGTCACTGACAGGGCAAATAGAGACGGGCATGATGGGAAAACACAGAGATCTCACAATACTGTGAGACTGCATTGCTTACTAACAAGGGTCTATAAGTATTTTGACATTTTTTCAAAAATATAACACAAAAAAGTTATTAATGTTTACCCCAAAGTTGCCTACTGTGGGTTTTATACACCTTACATGGATGACATAAAGAAAATATTTAGCCTAACTTTTGTTAACTTACAAACGTTGAAACAAGTCCACATTGACATTTGGTTTCAAACAGGACACAAATCATCCCAACCCACTTGGGCTTTCTTGCTCTTCACGTTATGCTGTGTGCCTTTTTTATGCATGCAATTTTTATGTACTTGCTGTCTACAGAATGGGAAGAACTGACATCACTCGCACATGAAATTGGACAAATTGAAGAGACTGCGAGTCATGAGTCATCACAATGAGTCGCAATGAAACCCAAAAAAGTGGCCGAGCCCAACCAAGAGATAGACAATCCATATTACACAACCACTTGGCACACCACAAAGTGTTAGTTTTGCTGTAGTTATACTAAACATGAGGGATAATCAACGAGCAATATCAAACTGCTCCTTTGACATATATATATATATATATATATATATATTTGTCACTGTTCATATGCAACTTATTGGGAGGTCATAGGTTTCTTTGTCATCAATGTTTATAATGTTGCTAAAACAGACTATCTGACCCCATGAAGCTAATTTTAATGCCAGCATCTTTGCAAAAATGAATAAATATTTGACACTCGACCCAGAGGCCTCACTGCTCCCACGCATCAGGGGAGCATAAACTCAGTGAAGCAGATGGATTTGTTGTATGCTTACGTCCAATTAAGAAAACATGAGGCTGATTCTGTCTTGCAGCAATGTCTTCTTTCCCCCACAGAGCTGATGATTTCATGGCCTCCTGCCAAAACAGTCGTTAAATGAGCATTCAAACCATTTTGTGATCCGTTTTAATTGGAAGCTAATGGACTGGAGGGGTCTCATCTGCTCGGGTCCAGGGACACATGAGGTGAATAATATGACTGGAACATTGTTACTAAGCATTGCTGACTAAACTCCAGTGTGACTGAGAAGTGTGTGGCACTAGCATGGGAAGGGTTGCATGGGGAAATGAGTCAGTCTTGGATGGACTTTGCTGCCATAATGCCTGCCTGTGTTCCATTCAGCTGCTGGTTTGTGGCATAAAGCAGAAGCAGAAGGCAACAGTGGAGCTACAGAGTGATAATGAAACCAGTTGAAAAGTTGGAATGAGCAGAAGGGAGGGAGAACACTAAATACATTTCTGTACAAAAAATTGTTTTCTTAGTTTGCAAACAAATTACTCCTGGGACAATTTTCCACTCCAAACTGGACAGCTCTCACAGCTATTTCATTGTGATCAGCCATCCCCCAAATTGACTGTGTCTGAGACACATCAGTGACTTGGACTGTGGAAATTGGGGTTTAAGCAGACCAAATAGCCATGTTATTACTACAGGGACTGTTTTCCCGTCACCCCCCCAAAAAATGCACATCATCCTTCCTTCCTGGTTCAAACACGTCTTTCCACTTGTCACTCCCTGCAGGCCAGGAATCCAATTTAATGGATGTATTCACACAAACCTGTTGCCATTTATGAGGGAAAGGGGGAAGGCAGTGATGTAAGAAACAGGAGCCTTCTCCTCATTTTAATGAAGATATTGAGTTCCTTCAGGTGTACGTGGGTGGCGCTGCTGACGCCTGCCAGGAGACAAAGAGCAAAGCAACAGGATCTGCACTGGTGTGGCAATTATTATTGTAGTCACTGGAGCATAGCTCATAGATCTCATTAACAAGGCTGACGACTCATTTGTGAAGGCAACGCTGCAAAATCCAAAGATACACGAGCAAAGGTGTTACTTATGATCCAGGTTACATTCCCAATCAAAACTGAGTAGTAGTTTTAAATCTAATTACATTCTCACCAGTTACTGTGCGCAATTTAATTTCGTTTGGATTAGGTTGTTTTGGTTTGTTTGTTTGTTTTTTTAAGGTTTTAAAATTATAATCCTGAATCATAATTCATTTTTGACTGGATTTGAAAGATGCCATATAGGATTGCAACTACAGTTGTTTTTTTTCTGTATTAATCAATCTGTTGATTATTTTTTCAATTATTCAAGTGCTCATTTAGTCATGAAACATAATAAAATACTGAAGAATGTCTATTTCAGTGTCAATATCCAATCTGGCAGTTTTACATGTAATTTTCAAATATCTCATTTCACTTATCCAATAGTCCGAAACTTGCAAATATTCAGTTTACAACAATGTAAAATTCTGAAACCACAGATTTTGGGGATATTGTCTAAAAATAAATAAATATAGAGAAAGACAGAGAGAGAGAGAGAGAGACAGACAGACAGAGAGGCAGAGAGGTTATTTAACCACTGATTATCAAAATATTTTCAAATTACTTTTCTGTCGACAGACTAATAGCAGACTAATCATCTGTTTATTGCAGCTCTAGTGCCCTTTCCAAACCCGAGCTTGATGATGACACATTAAAATGTGTGGTATTACTACAGAAACAAGTCAGTGTGTTTCACTTAAAAAAGACGTTGATGTTTTTCTAACTAATTAGTTTGTCATGTTGCCTGCTTTTCACCTACATGACATTTACATATGAGCAATCCGTCAGTTCCCACCAGCCACGACGGTCCTGTGAGATCATCTGTTTGTGCAAATATTTATCTTTATTTAGATCTCCATCTTTTGTAACATGTCATTTATTTGAAGGCTTTGTACCCTTCTCTTGATAATCAAACACAGCATTGCAAAATATTTCGTCTTTGATTTCCTGTCGTTGAAGTTTGAGCTTCGGTGGGTGGCGTTTTCTGAGATCAGAGCGCATGTATGCATAAAGGGAAAACATCACAGATAACTGTGGCGAAACCCAGAGAGAGAGAGAGTGCAATCACTGCCACCACTGCTGTTCCTTTATTATGGCTCCTGTTTCATCAGGCCAGGGGGAAGAAGGCCATGTCACCACTGTGCTCAAAGAAACAACAATGATGCTGTCATTTCAGCGCCACGGACAGCGACAATGGGGGAGATGATCATCGGAACTGACTATGCATAAAATACCACAAATTTCCTCCCTGCCTGCACAATACGTCAGTGATTAGAAGCGACAGAGGCTTTTGGAGGAACCTTGTGGGCCCTTTTATGTGAAGGTTCTGAATAAGATGTTGTGCCCCTGAGGTTGGTTCATGTTTTCTGTGTTCATAGAACATTGCTTGAAGATAATGCTTGATTTGACCCCGTTTTAAGGAGACAAGGCTGTGCGTGACCTTAAATGAACCGTTCAAAGTTTTGATGGTTCTGATGCAAAAAAAATAACCTCACAAAGTATGTTTAATTACATCATAGTTTGAACTGCGCTAATGGCACTAATGGCGATTTTGTCAGATGACTTATTAGTTGTCAGTCCAAAACAATCAGGAGGGACTTATCTTGTACCAGAGGTGGGACGAAGTCATCGTTTTGTAAGTAAGTCTCAAGTCTTTGCACACGAGTTTCGAGTCCCAAGTCAAGGCAGGCAAGTCTTGGGTCAAAGTCTTTGAATTTTGAGTCCTAAACAAGTCATTAATTCTCTTTTAATCTAATGTGAATGCTTTCCAATTTTTTTTATTTACCTCTTAAAATAATGATAAGACAAGAAGACAGTGTAACCCACTTCTTCATGTTTCGTTCTTTAACTTGATTGGATGTTGTCGGATGATTGGGAATAAAAAGTGTTTACGTTAGATGATTCAGGAAGTGAAAGGAAATATATTTATTTGTGACAGACTTTTTAAATAGCATATTTTAAAATCCCAAGTATTTTCAAGTCAAAAGGCTCAAGTCCAAGTGAAGTCACGAGTCACTGGTGTAAAAGTCTAAGTGGAGTTGTC
>JAPZDX010000007.1:20042196-20053184 GCA_029783625.1 Naso annulatus | reverse complement strand
CTACAAATAAAGCTGCGTTTACGGGTAGTGTTCCAAATGTCTTGGCACAGATAGGTAAGGTTTGACAGGTGATACATTTTTGATGCAGTGCTGCATCATCACAACAGATTTTTGTCCAGAAAAATAAAGATGAACACTGTTGGGTTTTTTGGGGTTTTTTTTTTTTTTGGTTTACATATATATAGCTGATTTAAAATCTCTGCAATTTGACTTTAATAGCAAATTTTTTTAAAAATAAAGTCATTGGCAAAAAACAATAAATAAAAATAAATAAATGCATTCGAAAACTGCTGAGTCCATAATTGTAGTTATTGGCCCAGATCAAGCAAATTCACCTAAAAACTCAGTTATTGACTTAATCTCACATCCGTGGAAGGTGGGGTTAAGTTTTTTAGTCAAATTGTTTTAAAAGTTTATTATTCAGTTGTTTGTAAATTGTCTGGTAAATAACTGTGATGCTTTTTTCCTGTGAAACACCAGCAGCCTTTTGAGGACTAAAAAACTTCACCCAACCTTCAGCTTGAGGGTGAGTAGATAATGACCGAATTTACATTTTTGGGTGAACTATCCCTTTAATTACAGTTTAACACAACATAACGCATAATGTTTCTGTTAACTACATAGCGTTAGGCTGCAATACAGAGAAGCATTGCACCATCTGAGATTGCTTGTGTGTGTCCTCTTCCATGCAACAGTGAAGTTGGATGTCATTAAAAATTCACCAGCAATGGACTAAAGAGCCACCAGGGAACACTTTTCTGGTCATACTTTAAATCATACTAAAATCATGTCTAAAAGCCCTCTGATGATTATTTTTAACTTTTGCCAAGTGGGTACTCTGTGTGAGAGTGGCCACACTCAGCCCTGCCACTGTGGGCTGGAGCAGTGGTTTTAACAACTAACTCACACACTTTTAACACTCCCTCTGGCTTGCAGTCACTCTACAGTGGGGAAGACGGTGAGGTGCTGCTGAGGAGGCTACTTAGTTGAAATAAACTGTTTTTGATACTATATTAAATATGATTTCCTATTACAAACCATACAGATTTAGCCTTATTGAAAATCATAAGTTTAAAGCTGTATCATGTAAGAAAAAAAGGGTTTTTCAGAAGGTACAAGAGTAAGAAAGTATTTTATAATCTTAAAAATAAAAGGAAAAATAGAAAACATCCAGGATAAAATAAGAAATAAAATGACTGAACATAAGATCCTTTAATTTCAGTGTAATTAGTCTCACAAACAAACTGATTCAGAACATTTTTTGGCTAGAACTTTAACAATATTCCAGCCAGAATACTTGACCAGCTTTCAAAAGCACTGGATGTCATTCCTTATTTAGGGTGCACTCACACTTTATCCAGCTGCCCCGTACCGTGCTGAAGCACATATGTCCCCCCTCCCCTCTTCACTGCAGGCCTGCACTCACATTGCCCCTGTCTAACCGTGCCTGAGACCTGATCTATGGAGTGCAACCCGAATTTTAAAAATTTGAACTGTCAAATTTTTCATCTTGAACGACATTGTTCAATTGTTATCTGGTATCAGCGATTAAAAAGACAGTCTGGGATTTTTACTCGACTCATTATCCAGACTTTGTGTGCTGTTGTCTGCCTGAATTTAAGGTGAATCCTCAGTCACAAATGTTGGCGCTCTGTGTATGTGCTCCTGCATCCGCGCTGTGCTGAAGCCCACTTCCTCCAATCATGCTAGGGCCGACAAAGTGTACAGAGCGCTCACACCAGGCCCGGAGTGGCTAATCTGGAGAATTCCCAGTGGGCCTGGCTGATATTTGGGCTACAAAGGCCGGTCAGCAGTCACTCTGTCGAGCTACACTCACTGTCTTGTCTGTGTGGTCATCCTCTGTTGCACACTCGCAGCGAGTCACTGCTCGAGCTGTCAGTTGGAACATCCAAACTCTTGAGAGGGGCGCCACTGTCTGTCACGGCCTCATCCCATTGCCTTATACAAGTGAGCAACCATGACACACACACACACACACACATCAAATGGTTCGGCAGCTGGAAGGGGGGATAAATTTTCAAGGGTAAAAGTCAGAACTTTCTAGTTTTAAACTCACAAATTTGCAAGAAAATAAACCCCAAAATAGGTGTTTTTCTTTCTAACCACGAAGGAAACAGTCTTTGTAAGCTTGGACAGATTTCATTTGTTTTGGATTATGCCTGCGGTGACAAATCTTATCAAACTCTGCTTTTTAGTTGGATAATAATAATAATAAGGAATATACAAAGGAACGAGGAAATGACTGTGGAGCTCATACTGGTTTAGCTCAAACAATTATGGAGTGAAAGACTCAGGCCAGACTACCAGGTTTTACATAATACTCTGATTTCAAATTAACAAAGTGAAGGTGTGTAGTTCTTTATCACTCACACACATACAAACATATATCAAAAGGGAAAAGGAAAAAAAGTGTTAATTTTCTGTGCTGAACCTTTCACTGCGCATGTCCATGCACACAGACGTCCGCGTCAATCAGCTGAAATTTGTCGTAGGGGTCCGTAACCCAAAGAGCATTACGCCCTTTTGTATCGTCTCCTCAAAGTCCAGATGCTTATAACGACATGTTGAATCTGGGTGCTCAAAATCTCTTAGTGCCCTGTTTATGTGGACAATGATGCACACGGACATGCGCATAAAAAAATTCTGACTTTAAAACTTGAAAATTTTGACTTTAAAACTCAGAAATTTACCTCTCCTTCCAGCTTTTAATATGTATTTGAAAGTCCCAAGGTTGATGTTTTGTTACATGGTGTTAAACTTGATCTTGTTAGTTTTGGTTTCGCACTGCAGTCATGTAAGCGGACTGTAGAACTAATTATGTCCTGCTGTCATCATCCATGAAGGCAGCATGTTTCTATCCTTGACATTGATCGGTTTGCAGATGGGTGTGAGTCGGGCTGTGTTTATAATTCGTCTTAAGCTATGTGTATGATCACCATCCTTAAGGCCTCTGGCAAAATAATTTGACTTGAAGGTCAATGATAAGAATCTCTTGACTACACAGAGAAAAAAATGGAGAACATCAACTCTTTTCATCAGAGCAGAATCCAGCTGTGTGATCTGAACCTTGGTCCAAACTAAACGGCATAGCTGCAAGCCACCTTAGATATTATGTCGCAAAGTTCACACTCCAGCATAGTTGAATAAAACAAGTCAAAGAAGATACTTTTGATAAAACTGTCACCTCAACTAAACAGTCTCTGGAGAAATTTTTTGTTATGTTTTTATAGCAAAATATAAAGGCTTCACTTCAGTACATTTCATAACTATTTCAAGCTTCAGGCTAGCCCAAGGGCAAGAGAATAATTATTTTAAAAACAAAACAAAAAAGAACTACAAAGAAAAACAACCATGATAAAGTTAAAAACTAAATGGTTAGTTGTAAAATCTTTTTTTTTTCATTCTAAATAACTCTTGCATCAGACTTTTACTCAACTTTTTAAATTGTTCAGTCCCAAAAGACTGACTGCCAACAGTTTTTACACACACAGCACTACAATGAAACCTTCAATGTAATATGTGCTCAGTCTACATATATTGCAAGGAAGCTAAAACTCAGCAGTTCTTGGGTCAGGTATGGGATGTGAATGTCAGTGATAAAATGAGGGATGCTGAGTTTGAAGCCAAGATGCTCCTCATCTCCTCTGAAGCTTTACTTGTTATTTTAAAGTAAGTCACATTTGACACACATTCATCAACAGATAAATTAAAGTGATTTAATATGTCGGTGATATTGCGAAGGGTTTTGAGAAATTGCATAAAATGACTGCAACCCACAGACATGCTACAGTCGTCAGCTAGCCTGGTAAACCAGACCCATGATTCACTTGGCAAACCACTTGGTGATGTGAGTCTGGCTCTTTGGGATTCTCTGCAGAATTTGAATCCTAGTGAGTGTGGTATCGGGTTAAGTGAAAATTATTGGAGACAACATGACATTGACTGTATGACATATGTTGTGGGCCTGGCCACTTGGCTCAACAGACACACAAACATAAAGGCTAACATCACAATCAGTTCAATAATCACGTAAATGCTGTTATATTGTGTAGTGACTGAGATTCTGACCTGCCATGCATTGTGGAAAGAAACAATTAGATGTTTTCAGCTTGAGATAAAAGCATTATCATCAAGTAGCTGCAGTAACAGACCTGAGCTGAGCACTGACAGCACTAACAGTGGCAGGTGCGGACTCTTGCTCTCCGGAGACAGCAACTCAAACATCCGTAGCCTGCAAGCAAGCATGCTCGCCGACCCTCCCCATTTTTCCAGAGGAATCCCATTTTTCACTGTCTCCCGTTGTCCTCCCAGTTTCACATCTCTCCCGTATTTCTCCCAATTTATTATCATGTCACCAAATCTGTTTTTAACACACTGACAGTACAGCGAGTATAAGCCTGTTGACTCTAAGAGCCTACTGTTTCTACGCGGATAATTGGACGGATATACCACGCATGTCATGCAACTCCAAAAGAGCGCTACTAACTTTTAGCCAGCTGAAGGAAAACTTGATTTTAAAGCGGCTGTTTTTTCCTCATGCTCGTCGGCGAAATCTGATGCGCTGATTTCTCTGTTGAGCATTGAAGTTGCAGTGACATGAATCACTACGGGGAGACTGAAAGCAGTCACTGTGCATGTGACGATGAATGTCATTGTCACTGGTGTGCAACGTTACAGACTATGCTAGGGGAAGGGTAATGTACGGAAGCATATAGGGGACTTTATATGCTTCCAAAGTGATGAGTGTAATGAATACACATAGTGTATAACTTTTACTTGTTTATCCCAGAGATTCTGCACGTTTATACCGGAGAGGCAGATTGATCTGTTTTGTAGTATAATTTTCGATGGTTAAAAATACTGAAGCAAAGAGACCACATCACCACCACCAACATCAAAAAAATCCTCCCATTTTTTGAAGTCTTAAGGTTGGTAAGTATGCAGGCAAGACGAGTGGGAAGGCTAACGTTAGTTTTCCACAAGCTGTAAAATAATCACATAGATGTTATATTGCCTGTAATATTGGTTTTTTTGTCAGCTTTAGTGCTTTTGTATGATGGTTTTTTAATATGTTATGTTGTACTTGAGGCTGTGTGAGTCTTATGTCCACACCACCCTTCTAAAAGCTCCTGTTCTCCCCTACCTGTAGTAATCGCAAAAAACGTTACTTTCCAGGTCGCCAGGGTTGTTATCTATCTGGTCAGAACATTCCTTGTACTTAATGTTGCATAGTTTTCAACAGCCAGGGGTCTTCAGTAGTGAGGTAAACGAGACCCATAGGTAACTGCAGTGACTGAACTACGGTACACAAGCGTTTGACTCTGTGTTATGGAGCTTGACCATTCCTGCTAGTCACTAATTGGTCCGGCTGAAAATTTGTCTCCGTAATTCTAAAGATGACCCTCGTTTCCAGTCTGTATCTCAGTTAAATTTGGGCTGAGCACAAGGAGGGCACAGTTTTGCAAGTCCTCAGCATGGCAGCACCCAGATCTTAAAAGAACCAGAAGAAGGCTAGTTCCCAACAGTTCAGTCCAGAAGATTTGGTGATAGAGGTTAGCCCCAAAGTCCTGCAGAGACTCGAGAGCTTCTGCAATGCCCTCTGTCAAATATCCCTTCAAGCTCAGCAAAGTTCGTTGGAATTACAAAGGCAGTTTTCAACCCAGTCTTTACTGCTCTCCACATGGTGGAATGCAGAGCCACCTTCTTCCTCTCCACCAGGGGCGACGCGATCCTGTCTGTACTTATGAAGATCAGACGGATGTACTGACAAGATATTCTAGTCAACAGGATCAAAAGCTTCACACAACTGCTGCTCAGCGAGATGGTTGATGTGGCAGTGAAACAGATTTGTAAGAAGTTTCAACCCCTGAGCCTCAAAGTGCTGACTCATCTTAAACACCGTACCTACATTCCAGTCACGGATTTGTTTTTACGCAATTTTAGTAAGAAGCTGCCAGCACCCTCAGCACAGAAATAGACTCTGCTGCAGTTCCAGCTTTCCTGGCACCACTAAGCCCTCCTGTGCTTTTGCTCTGGCTTCATCAACTCCTTGGAACCCTCCTGAACCTGAGGTCATTGTTACAGAGCACTCAGAGGACAAGATGAGCTTGGGAGAAAGCGTCTTTGGGCTTTTTTCTGATGGCTTTTTCGACCACTGAGCTGGTGCTTTGGAGATACTGACACAAAATCTGAGTGACTGTCTTGATGTAATACATAATTAAATTCAGAGTCAAAAATAAAATAGAGAGTGTACATATATTTATTTATGAAAGGACAAACTGAGTTAAGTTTTACACACAAAACAAAACCATTTAATGACAAGCAGAGATGCTTCATTCAAAATTTTATTCAAGTTAAGGAATGAATGAATTACTAATCAGTTTACTCTTGGTTCGGTTGATATACCAACTTTAAACTATTTCAAATAATTTGATAGCTGGCCAGTTAGCACCTGTATGAAGCAAAGCTCTGGATGTAACTCACATGTCAACTAAATGTGTGTGTGTGTGTGTGTGAGTGTGTGTGTGTTTGACTGATTCTAAATCTTGACATTTTAGTGCAAACTAACTGACTTTTCCATACTCTGTTATAAATGTGTGCAGCGACTGCCATCTACTGGTTGAAACTCGGATATTGCAATGCAATTTTTTGATGCATTGCAATTGATTTATGAGGTGAAACGTGACGTGTCTGGTGCTCGCTTTCGTCTCTGCGGCGAGAGGAGACATGCCCAGTCACTTTAACGTTGGTCTTTCCCACCCTCCCACAAGACGCCCAGGACACAGTACGCACATTCTTGTGCACACCAAGAAACACACACACATCCATTGATTAGTGAGATAAAAGCTAAATCCATGCTGAATCTGACTTCCCCAATACCTAAATCATGTTTTTTTTCATTATCGCATCGCTCTGTGTGTGTGTGAGAGAGAGAGGGAGCGAGAGAGAGAGGAAGAGAGGCTACATCCACATTGCTACATCTTAAATTTAAGACAGAGTCTTCAAATGTGGGGTTTAAGCTCAATAGCAGCTCTTATCTCTGGCCAAACCACACACCTTAAAACACATCACATGACCAGTGTTGCAAGATGTACGATAACTATCGTATTTGTATGATCATTTTGCCCTCGGTATGATGTACGATCAATAATGCCAAATAGGGCGAATGTATGATAGCTTTGTCTTTTCTCTGAGTTTTGTCATTTCTCTGAGTTCAGTTCCCTGTGATAAAACACAGACACCGTGTGTAGTTATGGTGCTTTTGTATTGTAGGGTAACAACGGAGGAGTGATCGTGTAATAGGACGCAGGCAGGCTTTGTGGCATACCCGGTGTGGAGTAGAAGTTGATGCTCCCTCACTTCGGTCTCTCAACGCAGTGTTTTGATGTATTCTGTCCCCAGGAAGATGAAGACAGCCTCACAAACTTGTCGCATAATGACAGAAACAACTTGTCAGGAAAGTCCAAATGCATTGGCAGTTTTCCGTAGTCTACCCTCGTAACTTAAGTGACGTTATTACAACGTTCAGGCCACCTTTGTGAAAACATCTATGGGTGCCCGCATTGGTGTTGTCGTTCCATCTAACATTACATGCAGACCCACTTTTTCATTTAGATCGATCAGGGCCAATCCGGACCGACATGCAAAAGTTTTCTCGCCAGTCCTCTGGAACCACAGCTCCATTTATAAAGTCGCCCCAATCAATGTAGGGCCCCACTGAACATGGGCACTGTTGAAGTTGGCTGAATAATATCTTTCCCCCTGCACTATAAGCAATAGTAGCTCGATGAAATGGAGAATGTAACTGCTCAAAAGCTGCTGTCGTGCAGCTGTTGCGCCTTGCCACTCACCTCTTTCGTTTGATCTTTTTCTATTGTCTGTCAGTCACTACTAACCGCCATGAGAAAACAAAAATCCTAAAATCCAGACAAGCTTCTTATCCTTTTTGTGTCCTCTATGAAGCATTATAGGCAAGTCTTGGTACATAGTCATTGTGCTGTGTGCAGTTTTCTGACATCATCTTACAGGAGTTGTAGCGAGCGGTTCAAATTTTTCTGACAGTTTCCTCCAGAAAAGTTCAGAGCAAGGTCGCCTAGAGCAGCTTTAATAATCAGCTGTAGCAGAAGAACACTTAATGCAACTGAACCTCTGACATTTAATGTAAAGGCTGATAAGAGATTCAGTCACTCACACAAATAAAAGTCTATAAATATAAATATCAGTCCATAAATGTGTATGTATCTACTGCATATGAGATAATAATGTATCTGCTGTATATGAGGTGATAGGTATCGGGCTGAGCACGTCCTGTGGATGCACCGATCTGCTCTATGGTGCCCTGGGGATATTTCACACACAACTGGGAAAAAAACACTTACCAACTAATTTCGAAATGTTTCTCTCATTACAACATGGAGCAACACTGGCACAATATCATCTGACCTGGTGTTAACTGCCTGTCGATCCTGCTCTAAGCACAGAATACCTCACCACGTTTGTGTCACGGCTCACATCCTCGCCGCGGCAGAAGCTGCTGCAGGGAAGCCCTGTAATCTCCCCCCTGAGGTTTCAACCCATTAGGATAAATACGCACAGTAAAACATGTGCTTCTCGAAAGGCTTATCCCCTATAGACCCAACCTGCTTGCATGCAGCACCATATTAACTCTGACACCTCTTTATGTGCGAGGCACACTTCCAGCTCTTGTACAGTGCTCATCAACAATCACGGACACACAAAGCTGCGCATTTCCTAAAGGAAATCTTGCATTAGAAATTCATTGGAGTTCAAAGGAAGAGCTGGTATCCATAATCCTGGCTGTGGTTTAGTGTTGTTGGGCTATTTAGAGAGAAGGGGTTTGTGTTGCTGCAAGTCATGCATGGGCTTTGTGCTTCAATTTGTTGACTTGTTAATGATACCTCATTTGCCTTTCATATGAGTCAAATGAGGAGCCTATCTGTGGGATTAGCTTGGGGAGAACACTGCCTTCAGCTGTCGTTTATAATAAGGGATTTTCTTAAATTTCACTGACTGAATCTTAATGTAATGGCTCACGGGCTTTTCTTTTAAACAACAGGTGTTATCTGTTACTTGGATCTTATTCTCCCAGAAACTGTTCATAATATTTTGAAGGTACGACAATACAACTAAATATTAAAACTGGGAAAACTGTGCATACATATTTTGTGCTGCAGAAAGAGCACAGAAATGTTTACGTTAATGCATCATTACTTCAATAAGCATTCCACCGTAAAACAGGAGGCTCCCAGCCACAACGGGCATTTAACTGGATATCAGACACAGAAAATTCATCATTTTAAAAAAAAGACCAGTTCATTATTCATTTTGGATGAGCTTCAATATAATGAGTGAACAATAAAACATTTTTCTATTATGATATGACACGGTGCAATGGTTGAAAAAGCAAGAGCAATCAAACTTTAAGTCATAACCTACATCAGTAACAGGGTCTCAATGAGCTTGAGCATCGTTCATGCATGTGACCACTGTGGCAACTGTGGCTGGATATTTGACTCAGCTTTACATACTTACATATATAACTTTTCAATTCCTACCAAACAACAAAAAAGTTAGCTTGGCTTTTGACCTGGTTAATGTGTTCTCTGCCTGTCAGTGTCTGTACCATGACTGCATTGAGAGATGTGACGGTCTAAAAGGTGGCTTTTTCCCAGTGTTAGTAGGCTGAGGCTGAAGTTGACAGACGGGGTTTTGGCTCTGTGGCTTCCTCGCAGCTTTGATCACTCAGCGTCAAATTCCTTCCTGGAGAAGAACCTTCATTTAGCAGGGTTGGAGTCCATCTCTCTGCTGTCAACGTTTCTGTGACAGGGTGGTGTTTTGCGGGGTGGCGTTGTTAGCCCTAAGACATCTAGGCTAAGTTTTCAAGACAACACTGTTTTGAAGCCACCAAGTTTTGTTAGCATGTACATTACAACTGACAACATTGTCAGTAACTGGACTTTGTATAAAAGAGGTCTTACAGTTGGAAACTATGGGGGCCTGACACACTTACACTGAGCACAGAAACACTTCAGAGCTGTTAGCAGTCAAGTCAGATCAGAAATTTACTGATCAGCAGCGTGGCATTATGAACAAGGCAACTACAGCATCAGCTTTAATTAATATGAAGGCTAACATTCTTAATGCCGTGATTAGGCCTTTGATATTTTTCAGCGTTGTCAAGTATACTCAGGGTTGGGAAGGTTACATGGAAAATGTAATAGGTTACAGATTACTAGTTGCCCTATCTAAAAAGTAATAAGTAATGTAACTTTCGATTACTTCCTACATTTGATTACTTTTTGATTACTTATCTGAATTTCTAACAAATCTTTTCAACTGTTAACCATTTCAAATGTTTAAACCAGACAGTGTTAACCTGACAGTAGCATGGTGTGGCAGGCAGGAAGTCGGCAATGCCTTCCTCACTTCATTTAATATGGCTGTTTGCAGTTACTGTATAGGCTTCGTGCCTGCGGATGTTTCCTGAGGATTGACATGGAAACTTCAATGCCAATAGCATTTTAACAGCTGGTAAACATATTTTGCATTGTGAGCCCTTTACTGATTATTTTTTTTACAAAATTTTATTTTAAAGTTCCAGAACTGGAACATGTTTTTATCCTTAGACATGATGGCAACTCTCAGACAGGTTGTTTAGCTGTGAGCAGTAATGTGAATTAGTTTAACCGGCAGACGTGGGGTGCTGCAAATTCAAACAAGAGCATCAGAAAGCATCAAACTTTGCTTAACAAGCTTTACTGGAAATGGCAAAAGAAGCATTGTGCACATCAAAAACATGCAAAGCAACAAAATGAATATTATTTATACTATGGCCTAAGCTTATTACAGAAAATATTCAGATGTAACCCCCTTTGTGTACATTATAAGAAGTAGCTGTATTTTAATCACACATTTGTTTTTCTCAGTAACTGTGACAGATTACAGTT
>JAPZDX010000007.1:19819817-19832398 GCA_029783625.1 Naso annulatus | reverse complement strand
TATCTGGACTAAAACAATAAATCAATTTTCTTAATGTAATGTAAACGCACTGATCTTTCCTGTTGTAATACAGAAGTCAGAAACATACCATGAAGTCCACAGTATCATCTAGTGGTGGGGAAAAAAATCAATTCTTAGCTGCATCGTGATTCGGATGTGGTCGATTCTGAATTGATTCAAAAATGTCCAATAATCGATTATATAAATTGTAAATAATTAGACAGAACGAAAAAGGCAGAAAACAGCGCGCCGTGCGCCTGGACAGTTTAGAGTGTACATGAGATAACAAGAAAGAAACATGGCTGACCACAAGATCCGACCAGCACCACGCAGATTAAAAGCTAGCGTTTCTGAGCACTTTGGCTTCTACAAAGTTGACAATGAAGGTGAACTGGACAAGAACCACGCTATATGTAAGCTGTGTCACACTAAGATAAAATCAAGATGCATCTTGATACATTGGTAATTGTTTTTATAATCTAATCATGGGCCTCTGAATCATAATCAGATGTAATTGTTAGGTTAGGTGCCTAGAGATTCCCACCCTCACTGTCAGCAAAGGTTAAATTAATTATGCTAACCTGCTCTTGATGCTAGCATGATCAAGTTAACACAGACATGGAACTGAAAAGAGTAACATGGTGTTACTTTTGCTTTGCTATTAAACTAGCATTATGTAGAAATTATTTTTTGCAATTTGGCATCGGCACAGTTTATTTGTCATAAATACTAATCCCAGGGTTCTGTAATAATATCGTCAACTTTAGTGTCCATGCTAACTCTAAAAAAATTAATCCTAACAAAATTATGTTCTAAAACATTCCGCCTTGAGGTAGAAGTAAAACTTGATGCAGGCAACAGCAGCGTGCTAAGCTTAAGTAACCAGTACCACAGACAATACACCGCTAACATCAGGCTATAGCATTTACTGGCTAAAACTCGAAATGGGCCGACTTGATTAAAAACAAGTGGGTCAACTTTGCTAGCGAAGCTAAATGTAGTGCAGCAACACAATGCACAGCTAAACCAGCTAATATGAAAGGTTTTTCCACATGTCAGTTAATTTGTGGTGGCACAAACCTGTGCACATTTAAAACAATGCAGGTGAACATGATGCACCAGCTGATACTCACAAGTGGAAAAGCATGCTCACAAGAGAGCATTCCTGCTCCGTGTGCACAAATGCAGCCCCGCGACCACCAGACTGCAACAAGCACCAGCTTGATTTGAGAGTAACTTTGTATTTCTACATGTAGCATGCCAGAAATCTGAAGTACTTGATTTGTGATCAGTTTATTCAACTGATTGTTGGAGGGCGTGTGTTTTATCATAATACAAACATGCACGTGTAAATGTATTGCTATTCAAAGACGGACTGGTTTATTAACTGGTGGATAAATCTGCTCAGCGCAGCCTCCCTTCCACATCTGTTCTTCTACATCTGTATATGATTTTAGCAATCATGCAATAATTTTATTAATTTCACCATCACTCTGTTGTTTGTTCATTCATTCTCTGACAGTCTCTTCCTTTCCTTGCTATCTTATCCTTACTTCTGTCTTGTCTGTCTCCCTTTTTTAAATTCACTTTTCCAGTTTTAACTCTTGTATGTCCTCAGTCGTATCTAAGGACCCCCCCTCCCCTTCCCTCCTGTTTTTCACATGTCTGCCGCCTGTCTCTTTTCTCTCCATCTTTCTCCGTTTTTCTATCACTCTCTCTCCTCTGCTGATCCCTCTGGCTGATCCTCAAAGGGAACCGAGAGAGTGAGTGGGACTTAAAAGAGAGAGAAGAGCTGTGCTCTACCCAGCAAGGTCGTCCCTCACTCGACTGAAGCGCAGGGAGGAAAAAAAACAACACATGATAGAAGAGAGCCTTTCCCTCTCTCTCCTTTTCTCTTTCCTGCACCTCTCTACTCTTCTCTTTCATCACTCCTGAGTTGTTTGATATCTCACTTTTACTCTCCTTCAGCAGGGGCTCGGATCTAAGAGCTCTGAACGCAAACTCGTAAGCCCCCTGAGCTACAGTGTTATACCTCTATTTCTATTCCCTCTTCCTCTCCCTTTCTTACTCTCTCTGTTACTTTTTTCTTCCCCTGTCTTCAAACACACCATCACTGTAATGTTTTCTGCCTTACAGAGCGGCAAGGGGAGAAAAAGATGTTGAAATACCCTGACAGACACCCACATTTTTACCAATAATGTACAGTGTACGTAGACATGCTCCGGGATCTCTGTTTCATTGGACTGTAGTATTTGCTTCTTTTCCTGTGGAAATTATTGATTATGAGAAGTCAAATGACTGTTACTCTGTAGGCTTATATGTTCACCTGCTTAAGAATCCATGTTCATTTGTTATATAATGTTCTACAGGTCGCCTGGAAGAAAATATACTGTGAAAGGCATGGTGTTACGCTGTGTAGCTCCTTAAGATTTCCCCTTGCTGCTTATTTAAGCTAACAGTTAAGTGTTAAATAGATGAAGACATTTAGAGAATGTAAGACATGTTAGCGTTGGAGGCATCTTTGGGTAGAATTTGTTGTCAAGCCAAATGGTTTCTTTAACAACTAGTGTTGCAGCAGGAGTCGTGCTACGGTCAGGCCAAAAACTGCAGGAGTCGACATCAGTGAGACTAAATAATCACGAGACAGGGGAGTAGTAGGGTCACTAGTATCAAGTGGGCTGTTAGTGTGTTGGCTTGGATCTATAAACCAAAGAGACAAATCCGATGAAAGAGATGAATTGCGATCAGATTTGGCTGAAGTTTTCAGAAGATTCAGATCAAACGCATCTGTCCCTGTGGAACTTCTTAACATCAGTCTTACACAAGGCATCAAACACCTTCTGCTGAACTTACATAGACGATATCCCTCTATGACCTTAGGCAACATTAGCTGGGTTTCCATTCAAATATATCGCAAATATTTACCAAATTTTTAGAAATTCTGCAAATGTTATGTGTTTTTATCCACTACTGTGATGCGATTATTAGGAGTAAGTTCATGGAGATAAGCAAGAGGTGGTGCAGCATTTTTCCAGTAAGGTGTCATTTACCACAGCAAAAGAAGACAGAGTGACGTGATGACGTAATTAAGGCGCAAGTAAACAAATGCAAACGGAAAGAAAAGAGGACGAGGGAAAATGCAGCAACAACTCAAGTAAGTCAAGAAATGTCGAAGTTTCCTCATCAGTCCACACGTCTTGTGTTTTTCGTCTGCCACTGCTGCCATTGCTTCTCTGGTGCAGAGGACTACTGTCGCCGGAGTGACGTTTTAAGTCACGTGATTTCTGAATCTCATCCTTTTTTTCACTAAATCAGTTTCCATTGCACTTATACATGCACGTACATGCAACGGCCAAGCAAATGGATTTTTGCTTTTTTTTCTTTCCACTGACAGCTAAAGCAGTGCGGGGGAGTGCCTAACTTTTAAACGGCGCACACAGTTTTCCAGTCATTGCTGGAAACAAAACAAAAACACGTCTACAACCATCAGCTCCGCACTTAAACACTTGTTAGTAGCTTCCTGTATGGTTTCAATATAACAAATCACAACTAAGCTTTTCCTTTATTTGCGGGAGGCGCCAAACCAGCGGCTAGGCTTGCACTTCACAAGTAAAGAGTTGATGGTAACTTGGTTAATTTACAGAAATACAGACTGAATTGCTGACGAGGCCTTTCAGATGCTTCAGACGCAGTGTTTTCTGTGGAAGAGAGGAACTCCCTTTAGTATGACTTTAGCCTTGTTGGCTTTTCTTATATGCAACAACAGTCATTAAAATACACCAAACAACAGGGAATATTTTAACAAAACAAGCATTGTATTGTATGGCCTTTTAAATCAGATGTGATAGCTCTAGACTGCTTAATCTGACTGATATTATTTCTTGCTCCCCACTGAGGGCCATGTCTGAAAACTACATTGTTGAAAAGCCATAATTATCCATGTGATGTAATATTAATTAATTAATATTAATTATGAAAAATGGATTTGTCAACTATAAAGAGTCTGTTGGAGTTTTTTTTTTTTTTTTTGGACATAAAAAACACTCACCGTCGTACAGTTTTTTCACAGGGTGATGCTTCTTTCACTTCACAAACCGTCTTTGGCTGAGTTCAGACACAGGTTTGCTCACAAACCTGAAAACAGACAAATTTAATTTTCCATCAAGTTATTTACGGAATTAACATTACTAAGCGACAGCTGATATGACCTGCTGTTGGGAGACATTTGTGATTTAATCAGGTGAAAGCGATCATCTGCGTTGGCTAAAAATGAAACGCTGTGCTGCACATTTTGTACCCTGACCTTTGCTGATAAGAAAAAGAACAGATCCGTTGCTGCCAGAGCTCAGAGCCGAGTCGATCACCAGCGCAATCAAATAATTTTTCCCATTCACACACTCTAATTTTCACTCTCATATGCAGTGAAATATTGCACTGTAGAACCCAGCTGTCATTTGGGAGAGCAGCGCCGCAACAGTAGCAGGCTGAGGTGGACAGAAGAGCAAACAAAGAAAGCGTCAGATTTAGATTTTTGATTATACTACTCCCTTGATAAAATGTCTTAATTGGCCCGATACTGTTCTGTAGGGTCAGCTTGGGAGATCTCTTCGTGTTTGGTCCTTTTTCTTTTTTTGCTTTTCTGTAATGGTGCAGGATTTTACTGAGTAATAAGATTGTTTAATTGCAGCTTGCATTAAATTTAGAGAACTTGAGTGGTTTTAATTTGGCTCTGCAGCCATGATTAGCAGCCACACATCTGCAGAATCTTTGTTTTTAAACCTGATTGCTTTCACGTCTTCTCCGACCATTTTGCAACCAGACTCATCGCTCTATTCATTTTCACTTTTACCTGATTGTACTGTGCCCATGAGATGAGTTGGATACATCTCTCCTTCCCCCAGAAAACCTGCTGCATTGCATAAAAGAATCGAGTGGGCACCGTCTCTGCCCCCAAACCAGATTTAGGAGCCCAGAAAAATCAACACAGAGAGACAGTTTTAGGCTGCAGTGCACTTATGTTTGTGTATCTGCATTTGCCTTTAGGTGCCTGTGCGTGTGTGTGTACGTGCAAGCCTGCCTGCCTGCTGATGTGTGTGAGGATGTGTGTGTGTGCATGTGTCTGAGTGGGTGTACAGTTTGTGTGTGTCCCTTCTCCAGGGTCTGTAGAGGTGTTTTATAGCCTTTGAAAATCTTTGCATTTCGATCAGATATTTTTCAAGGTTTTGTGAGCGTCTTGTCACAGTCAGAAATTGTCAGTCTGATAAAATAAATTCACCACTAACCCAGCAAACCCACTCAACAGTCTGAGATGTCAGTGCAGACACTTCACTTCGCATCTCTCACTCTCGGCAGCTCAAAGCACTCTGCCACTTTTTTCTCCTCGTTTCCTCGAACACTTGTGCATTATATTTTTCTATATGTTTGTATGAGAAGAGTTTTGTGATGCTGCTTTGCTAATGTAAGTAGGTTTCCCACAACATGTCGGGCATCTTAAATCTCACTCTGCACACTGTGTGGTATGGTATCTTTACTAAAGATCAAAACAGCTTCTTTTATTCAAAAGAGTACAAAAATACAAGTAGAATCATTGAATATTCTCAGAGTATTTCTGAAATTTGGTGGCTGTTGTTAATAAATAAGTAACACGAGAACATATTAGTGCAGACATTCATATAAACATTAATAAATCAAATTGATGAAGCATTGCTGGCTACCCTGGCTTGCAGTGTTTTAACTCTTTAAGGCTGGCCAGCAAAGTGACTGTGCCTTAATCCTAAAGAACGTTTATCTTTGCTTTGAAATTTTTAGCTGTAGTCAGCAGCTCTAGAGGTCATTCGGTCGTTCTGTTGGTCAGTCAGTCGGTTGGTTGGTTGGTCGGTTGGTTGGTTGGTTGGTCCACAGAAATTCCCCACTTTTTGATGGCCACAGGTTTCTCCCAAGAAGGCTGAAATTTAGCATGGATGTCAAGTGTGTTTGTGTGTGCGTGCACGTGTGTGAAGATGTGTTTTTGTTCATGCCAATTGGCTAAAATGAGGCGTGGCAATGGGAGTGGCTTATTGGAAAAAGGTGCATAACTTCCGAATGGATTCATGCACTTGTACAAGATTAAGCCCCCCAAGATTTAGTGCAAATGTGGTATTGAGCCAAAAGACAGCTGATTAACTGTTCAAGCCAACTGGCAAAAGGGGGCGTGGCGGTGGACGTGGCCTGTCACGAAAAGGTGCATAACTTCTAAACGGATTCAACAGATGGCCAAACTTTGTAGAAACACACACATACACACAAATCCATTAGTCACGGCTTGTCCTTCTCCTATATTTTAGCCCCGCCCTCTTCCATTACTCATCAACCATTTGTCGTAGACTGTAGACTCTTTCAGAAGGCATCGTAGCAGACAGTATTTTTTCATTCATGATGCATCTGTAACTTTATATTACATATTCGCAGTTGTTTAATTGTTTTTAAAGTTTCCCAATCCGTAAAAAGGCACTAACACCAAGCTTAACAGCTCTTTGACTATTAAACCCAGTTTTATCGATCAAAAATATTAGTTGGGTATTTTTTTACTAAGAGTTAAACAGCAAAAAAGTTAGGACAATGCCTAAAGCGTAAATAAAAACAGACTGCAATTACTTGCAAACAAACTGTGTTTATCTTTTACACAGACAGGTTTCACAAAGTGTCGAAACTTGTACCATTACTGCTTGTTCATGACTGAGTCATTCGAGGTTGCCCCTCTCACGTGATAGTGAAAGGGAAAGTGAAAATTATAACCATTTGGTTGTGTGCCAGGATTTTTTTTATCCCTTAGCCACATTCATCCCTTATCATTAATACTTCCGGCTTGTCTTTTTCAGAATAGAGAATTATTAAGATACTACCAGTTTCACGATTTGGAGTTTCTCTTATATACTTTTCTGTTGTGTTGACTTCTGAAAATACAATCTAAAAGACATCAATATTTGCATCAATGATTAGGCCTAATTCATTGATAGCATGTCCTGTACCTGCACAATCTCAAACTGCAGAAATTACCTCTCCTGCAGCTATCAATTACAGCTTTTAAGCTTATTACACAAGTGTATTTTCTTTAAAGGGTTGGTAGTCCAGTCGTGTACAAGAGTCACGACATGCGACATGTGGAGCTCATGCCGCCATCAGCACCCAACCGGCCGGCAGATACATCTCCAGCCCCCAGCTAACAGCATGATTGTTAACAGTAGGAAAATGTTGCCCTTTTCCCCAACCTTATCAAATACAAGTGAGTGTGTGTAATGGTTGCAGCCTGAAGCTCTTATTAATCTGGTTTTATCCAAATGGATGATGAATAGTGAATCTGAGTCAAATTCAGCACTGTTATGCCAGGATAGTCACCTCATAACAGAAAGGTTACTGACTCCTATTGCCACAGGCCAACGGCATCCTGTCCAGTCACAGAGGAAGAAAAGGATGTTTTTTAGTCCAAACAGTCAACAAGCAGAGTCATATGTGGGGCTCCGAGGAAGCTCCGGGCTTTAGGAAATGAAGAAGGCAATCAAAATGGAAATGTTGCTGCTTTGAAACTACATTTGAATCCCTAAACAGTTCTTCTTGGCCTTATCTATCACTTTGGTAATGAATCATGTCTGCCCTCGTTCCACTTGAGCCTTTATCTGCTCTCACGCTGTCACTGTACTGTGATACACACACTCTCTCTCACACACACACATGCACACAAAACGACACACAAATAAACAAACTGGGCTTCGTCACCATCCACCTGAGTCACACAGGATAATCTCTGGTTGATGAAGTCACAGGCAGCCCTGTCACTGTACTGCATGAGTGTGTGTGTTTACATGCATGTATGTACTACTGTCTACTGTAAATATGTCATACAGTAGGTTGCATTGCTCAGAGTGGTTGTTTAAGGCAGAATGTCTGCATGATGACTCCGCTGTGTGTGGGTAGTGTTGAGAGCGGTGTCACCAGTGGAGACAGAAGCGGGGACTCTTCAGGGTGCCACTTGGAAAGTAAAACACCATTATGTCTAGATTCTTAGCCCACCCACAGGAAACTCCATTTAAAGCAATTTAAAAGTCTGATAACACTGACATAATAATAAAGACACTAGACCATTCCAGGAATAGCAGGCTTTTAGCAGGCAGGGAAGATCTAACTGTAAGATGCCATTGGTTACATTACGCAGAATGTGAGATCTCAGTTTTGGCACATAAGTGCAATAAAATCGGCCTGCTATGGAATAAATGTGGCTCATGTTCAAATAAACTCTGCAGACGCCATTTTTCAGCTAAGGTCATTGGGTCAGTTGAGGGGTGGAGGCTCAAAAACTTTACTTTCAATTAGGCCCTGAGCAATACAGCTGAAAAACCTATCACGATATTGAAGTTTCATATCAGACGATATCGATAATTATTCATCATGTAGCTGGTGACTGAAGACTTGTGCATTCTAAGGGTTGGGAGCAGCTAAGGTGATAAATTTAAGTAAATATCACAATATTTTTGACAAAAATCTCGGTACTGAGACAATATTCTGAGGACATCTGTTGGTGATTTCACAAAATATTTACCCAATGATTTTTTTTTTCCATATAATATCATCAGTAAGATGGATAAGTGGGTAAAAGTAAATAAAAGAACCACCACAACAGTCTGGTAAGTCCACAAAAATACATCACTTTACTGTAATGATGCCTTTTCAGCCAGGAAAAGACAACACTCACACCATATCACGATATAACGATATCCATGATACCATGATATATGATGTCATGATATCTTGTCTCATATCATGATGCGATACAACATCGATATATCGCCCAGCCCTGCTTATAATCGTGTTTCAGAACTGGGATCCATTCAGAGAGGGTTGTGAGGAGGTCATCTTTCTAAAACAAAAGGAAAGTTTATGTCTATATATAATAAAACTTTTCCGAACAAGGCATTTTATTTTGAAGCACCAGTTTCCACTTTCTAATGACAGATGCTACAACATACACGATCTTACCGTACAGTTAGCCCACCGATGCCATCTCTGTCCGTTGTCTGTCCAGAGTCTTTGGAGCCTTGAGCTGCTTAAAGTAGAGATGAAATGAAAAATGCATCGTAACCCTTTGGATCATATTGCTGCTTATAGTGTGCACCTTTTTAACACTGTATGCCAAAATTACAAAAATTGCATTTCTTTGTATTCTTATATCACAGTGTATCATTTTTTTATCCATCTTTAACAAGATCCACCAGATAATTACGCAGAGGAGAACCAACGAATTTTCAGCCAATCATGTAATGACACCTACCTGTCATTCATATGTTGTATTTCCGGAGGCTCAGAGTTAAAATTCATCAGAGAGAGCGGGACAGATAGATTCAGACAGGGACAGATTTAGATTAATACAGACAGACAAAGAGACAGAAAATCCACATTCCAGCGCACAGCAGGATAAGTCTGACACTACTTTATTGAGAGTTACATAAAAAATAGAAGGATGTGAACCTGATGAAGCTTACTGCGAAATGCGTAGTTCTCGTCCTTCTGTTTTTTATGTAACTCAATAAAGTAGTGTCGGACGTATCCTGCTGTGCGCTGGAATACTGATTTTTTTTTTTATACGTGATTTGCCCTGGACCGGCTGCACCCGGAGAAAGACTGCTGTGCACAGGCCAACTTTCTTTGTTGTTTTAGAGAGACAGATAAATTCTGAGTAACGTAGTAATGTTAGTGGTAAGGTTACTGCTACGGTAGGTTGGTAGTTACGTAGTTTGTTAGCTTCACTATCAACAGGATGGTGAAACCGTGTGCGTTTGGGTGTTGGTCAGTCGGTTTCCTCCCAAAGTTATTTAAATTATGAACCGCCTCTGCATCCTGTTTGTCATTTCACTCGGAAATATGTCACCACACAGCAGTTAGGTACTATGGAAATACCGCTTCAGACCGTCGGAAAATCCTGCTGCATCACATCAGGCTGGTAGAGGTTATTGGTAGTTATTAAGTAGGTAGTAATAGTTGTTAGAGTTGTGTTGGTTTGTGCCCTTATTGCATTTTTTGCTGTTTATTTAAGTCCCAGTTTTAGCCTACTGAAGTATTTCAGTTTTCATTTTTGATAAATAGAATAGAAGTCTCCTTACAGCAAGAGGGTCCTTGGTTTGAATCCACTAACATATATGGTATGAGAATTAATTCATGGAGTAAACCAATATGTGTGGGCTGTGACCTGACGTCTAAAGTTTAATGTGGATTTTAAGAGTAGAGCAGTAGGGAACAACTTTAAAACTCCTTTAATAGTCAAGTTTTGGATGTGAAAGATCTTTCATTTGATACTAGCACAAGAAGCTGCCATCTAATCAGCCTCTATTCAACTAAGTGTTCCAGTGGCAAAACCATTGAAATCCCAAATGCATCACATTTGTTCTCATGCCTGCCATTGACACAAATGAGTGACGAAAAAACCACCATCTATTTTGTGCCTCTGTCCGCATTTCCATCTGAATGATATGGAGCTATTCTTAGATCTGTGGGAGGATAGATGGGCATCATTTAGATTTTCATTTTCAAAGGCTTCTCTCTCGTCGCTGCAAGTCATTTTCAATCGACCATTTGTTGGTGCACAGCAAAATGCACAGGCTAATGCTAATTATGTGCACAAAGCCTGCTGCAAATGGTGGTTGTGGAGTTCTGGAGGAAAGGGTTTTAACAATGAAAAAAGCTCCATGACGCTCTGCAGAGCTTCTCTTTGAAAAAGAAAAAAATAATCATTTTCAGTTGAGCATTATTTGGCAAAAAGGCTAAACTTCGACCAGCGATCTTGGGTAAGAGCTGTTAACCTGTTGGATTCTTTGGAATGGGTGTGTTTCTTATCTTTGGCTAATTTTAGTGAATTCAGACTTTGAGTAAAACCTCCTGGATGTGACACATAACAGCTGACAAGAAACCAGCTGTTTTATACACACAGCATTACAGCTCCTTCATTAGTCATTGTACACCTCTGAGGCCAGCTGTGAATGTAGAGTCAAGTCTTTAAATCCAGTCACTGTTGACTCTTACATGACCCCTGTGAAGACATAATTTTCCCATAAACATTTGTGGTTTGAAGTTACAACAGGAAGGTGGAGCGCACGGTGCTGGGCTCCACCTTCCTCCTCACTACTCCCACAAACTTTTTTTGGAATTTTCAACATGATGTAATTCTCAGGACTTGTGTTATGTGGAAAATATTTTCATTTGTGACTGGGTGGATGGCGCAGGGCTGTACATCTGAGACTTGACTAGTCTGACTCGACTCAGACTCGTCTGCTGAAGAGTCAATTTTCTTATAGCTTGAGGTCAAGCTGAGGGGACTTGACTTTGTTCCTGTGAACAGCGTAGGGCTGTTTACTTCAAAAAGACTTTTCATAAAAAAAGTGATGCATCACTGCACTTGTTTACTTAGTGTAATGAATGACTGTCCACGGTATTTGTTACATTACTTTTGCACTACTGTGCAGCCACAACAGCATCTGAGATGCACTGTCCAGTCATTTTCAGGTAATAACTTTCATACTCTTTCACAAAATAATACCACAAAGCAGACAGAAAAGCTGGTGAAATCAGCACAAAGAGCACTTCTCAGAAAATGTCAAAGCGAGGACCGAGCTCAGTCGCAAGGGAAAACAAAATATTGGCAGTAGGCCATTGTTCTGCCTCACAGTAAAACTCTATCACTATATTATATGAATCAATGTTCCTAACACAGCCCATATTACTGGTCTCTAAATAATGGCCCTCTAGCTCCTCATAACAGATGATGACAGATCTAAAGGGACAGTTCACCCAAAAATGCCTATTTTTGATGGAAACCCCATTAAGCTACACAGAGCAGCTGCAATGGTGTAATTATCTGTGCCCAGGGTATTAGTTACTTTAATATAATGTATATACACCTAATTTCTTTTCAAATGCTATTATAGATCAATCCTGACCTGTAGCCATGTTTAATTCTTTACCATTCTTTAACTCAACTGTTTAGTTTTTGTTATCCTAGCTGTATTTATATTTCTTTGTAGAAACATTTAGAGCAATATTGAACTACAGTCAAATTCCTTGTATATGTACACATGCCTCCCGAATAAAGCTGATTGTGATTCTTACATATGCACACACACACACACACACACACACACACACACACACACTCATCTTTTTTAACTGTTTCTTTGTTGTATGTAGCAAAGTTTAATACCAGAGTCCTGCACCGGGTCAGGTACCCGCAGGTAACTGACAGGTAGTCCACAATAAAGCTGTGTAACAGGTGAAAAAATACACATAGTAAGTTCACAGATATGGGAACAGGTGAAAATGAATTACTCACAGGGGGACAGCTGGTGAGAACAAAAATATATTTCTGTTTTTTAGAATAAAACAAAAAAAGTGTGCAATATAAATCACTATTTTCCAGCCACAGTTACTTTTTTTTTGAAAGTCATTGGCAAATGGTCTGCCTTGAACCCCTCATTATCGATTTCGTCACTGATCTGACAAAGATGTAGTAGCTAGCCGCTAACTGCAGCTAGTTCATACTTTACAGTGTTACATCAAAATGG
>JAPZDX010000007.1:19599460-19611974 GCA_029783625.1 Naso annulatus | reverse complement strand
CTGGTGGCCCAGGACCCCACTTTGAGAACCACTGTGTTCAATTATTGACAATGAAAGTAGTGATTAGTTAAAAGTCCTACCTTTCACTCATTTTGCACAATCCAAGACATTTTATAACACATGCCAGATTGTTGACTTAATTCAAATGATCAGCGATCTCATACTGGCGAGAGAATCCTTCAATCTACCAGCCAGCCAAGATGAAGAGTTTAATTCAATAATCGTGAAGTTGGATAAACACTAACCTATATTTCTCAAAGCTGACAGCACATGTGTTTCATCAGTAAACAAGTCTCGACGTCAGATGGCTCATTTTAGCTACGAGATGATTTTCCAGCCGTCTGTGTTATTCCTGACAACACACCGCTGTCTGCGGGGACCGAACAGGCTGCGGTCCATTCAGTACATTTGATCATATGTGGCTCTCAGGGTAACAAAAACCAAAGTCAGGCATTCTCTGTGATTGTAACATCATCATTCATGTAGCTTGCTAAAGTAAGAGTGAGTGGTGAAAGTGAAAATGAGGCTGTGGGCTGTCACTCAGTCATCACTCACTGTGCAATTACCACTCAGGAAATATTGTTCAAGTTGCATGGTGTGTGTGTGTGTGTGTGTGTGTGTGTGTGTGTGCTGCATAAAAATAGCACACAGCTCACAAAGGAAAAATACAGAGACAGAGGTAGAGGGGCAGGAAGGAAGAAAGAAGATCAAAAAATACAAATATTTACAGAGCCACAGTAAAGGCAAAAGGTTCACCATATTTACAAGAAATTCACCGATTTTCCAAGTAAATCCTAAAATCTCTCAGCTTCATTTTTACGGGGTGAAGGCTAAAAATTCAGAAACATATATAAAAAAAGAGATGCAACTAAAGAATGTTATTACAGGTTAAAAAAAGAATATTTTTAGAGGCCAAGGATGTCTTTAAATTTCAAACCAAAAATTCAGTTTACACTGACGTAAAACAGAGAAAAGCTAAAAAATATAATAGCTATGAAGCTTATATCAGAGTCCGTCTGCCATATTTGTGTTTTGTTGTGTTACTGTTTGTCATTTGCGTAAACTCACCCTCAGTTATTAAGGTGTAATGTGACATCATTTTACGCACCGTTACCATGGCAATGGCTAATAAAGCTTTCATTTTAAGCTGCACTACAGACAAAAGTACCTCACATAGAAAACAGGCCTTCATCAGCTAAATAAACACTTACTGCATTAACACAAATTGAAGTTTATTTCCATTGTATTATTTACCTTTCTGCTGACTCTTTGTCACCTCTATCTCTCTACACACACACACACACACACACACATACACACTTCATGTACATTCACACACATTCTCCAAATAGCACCCACCCACACACACACCTCTGTAGTAAACAGATCCAAGTGATGGGAGACTTTGACTCATCGTGGTTTGAGTGTTTCAGCTACATCAGCCACTCTCAAACCTACTTGACAACACAACATTCACAACGTGGACTTGCAGTGAGTGGTCTAGTGGTCCTGATATTTAGGGCAGACACAGATTTTTACGTTTATAAGTAGATTTGAATCAGTAGGAGTGGCGGGTAATTGAGTTTAACAAATGGACATGAAGTTAACTGACTGTATTGGTCTGCAGATAGATGGCCAGCAGCCAGCACAACAGGACAACTCCGGCCGCTAATCATGACCGCTACAGAAAACAGATGGCAGTTATTTCTGAACGTGCTAACGTAAGGGAATGTTCGTGTGGCTCTCGGCCCGTTATAAGTCCTCCACACAGTTGGTACCTGAAGACAGATGACCTTCGAGTTCGACTTCTCAATGAGATCGAACAGGACGAGGTCGAGTTTGGATGAGAACAAGATGACTGTGGCACAGAGGAAGGCGCCAGTCAGAGACGTTTAAGACGCTGTGTGTGAATAGGCCTCAAATCTTACGAGTGACGTGTGAGGTCGGTTAACAGCTCCACCGAACAACGCAAGACTTGTTGCTCCTATTCAGGTCCCAGAGGAACGCTGGGCAGTGCGATCATTACAATGTCTTCTTTACAACATCAGCTACTCTGTTTACCTACTGTGGTGCTCTTTCAGTTTGCGTGACTGGTGGTTGCACAAAAAGCTCTGATTCATTGTGTTATCGCTTTCTGATTCCTGCTCATTGTTCATAATCAACATGATGAGGAAATCTGTTCTTAAATACAGCATTGTGACCGAGAATGACTGAAATCAGGGAGAGATAAATCCTACAGCTCAGACAGCAATGCCACCTCAGCACACGCACACACACACACACAGACAAACACACACGCACAGGTCCCTCCCTTGCTACCATTGACCTGATTTACAGACAACACTGAGCGACACATGCAAAATTGAAAACATTGCTGTCTAGCGCTTTCCAACCAGAGCAATTGCATCAGTTTTTAATCTACCGGGATGAGGAAGACTGGATTTGTTTTTACAGGTCTAGACGGAGGAAAAAAAAAAGGTGCCGTGTTTTTGATTTTGTGGTATGTGTGTCAAGAGAAACTGAAGGAGAATTAAGTGAAGCTGTTGTTTAAAATAGTCTGACCTCATATGGCCTTTACCCTCTCTGCCTAGGCCACGATATTTGGGCCAGTCCTTAAACCAAAAGCTGATGTTTACCATCACAACCAGAGACAATCGGACAAGAAATAATACAAGCCACGACATCTGTCGTTTCAATTCCTCAAACTGACACGAATTGAAGTCCATCTGCCTCAGTTTGTGGGAGTTGATTTTGCGTTCTGGCATATGACCAAAAGACAACAGCTGGAGTTTCACTCTGCAGACATGCTGCAGTGAAAGATGCTTTGTCTTTGTGTGTCGAGCTGACGAAGTGATGCTGCTGTAGGAGAGACGGCTGACTGGGGTGAGAATGGGCAAAAAGTGCTGCAGTCAATGAGCTAAGGACCAGTGACTTTAGATCCCCCTCAGAATGTTTGATAGCATTTTATTTTGTAGGATTTTCATCAAATGAAGACCCTCCATTAAACAGTATTTATGATCTGCATTTTTAAGTTGAAGTAATTTAAATGTTTTTATCTATTGTTATTATTTCCCTACATGGTCATTTTAATAATCAGTGGTGGGACTGAATTCATCTACTTACCTGTAGGGACAAGGAATCCCAACATGCTTGTCATTCATCATTAAAAGTGTCCAAGTGGTAAAACATGGGGTGGCTTTTATTGTGAAGGAGTCACATAAAACAAAGGATTTTGAACTCCATCCACATTTATTTCCAGCATTTGTTGTCAGTTTTCAAAACTGCAAAGAGTAATGGAACATGGAGTAGCCACGTAGGAGTGTGAGCGTGTACACGACATAACAGCATTAAGGAATCACAGACTTTTGAATGAGACACAGGCACGCTGCAGTGAAGGAGACTGCATGTGTGAACTGTTCTCCCAAACTGAAGTGTAGAGTTAAACTTGGGGCTGTTATAAAAATAAAGGACTAAGCTGACCGGACCTTAAGTTTCACTTTAATTTTCTGGGGGCAGCTCACCGCTGTGGAAGAGGGAGCAGAGAGAAGCCTGTTCATCATGTGAACTGTGAACACCTGCATGAAAAACTTATCGTCTCAGCAGGCAAAGACACTCAGTCAGCTAACAGAGGAAGAAACAAACAAACAAAAGACGCTACTGGAAGGAAATGACTGAAATGATAAAGTTGATAAATAGCCCACGTTTATGTGACATTTATACATTATTTAAAACGATTAACTATTTATTAATGGCAATAAATATGGAATGGAGGCGATCCCAGGCAGTTATACCGTGCAGTAGCACCACCCTGTGGTCTTTCTTAATTTTTTTTTTAGAAATCATAAACGTGTACACTGCGAAATCCGCCCATCATAAACGCGTAGAGGCTTTTGTACACATGCACACTCCTATGCCACAGCAAGCCGCCACGTGGAAAACCACTTGCTTCTTGTGATCTATGAAATCAGATTGTGTTGGTTTGTGGCATGATGGGAAATTATTGACTGCTTTCATTATTAAAATGACCTGTTTGTTCGGCTGCACTGTAAACAGACACATCTGTAGCTCTTCTGTTGTACCTCTTTCAAAGCAGCCGCTCAAAGAGCATTTTCTCTGGTGTTTAAGCACACTTGCTGTCACCACCAGGATCCACAAGTGTTGTCAAATCAACCACTGTCAGAGTCTTCAGGATTGTAACTTTGAGATGTTGGTTGTGAGACAATACAGGTAAGCTTTAAAGAACAGTGACCTACAAGTATCCAGAATCTTTGGATAATGACTATTCTTTTCTTAAAACTTTATCAATCATGTGACCTTTTCCATCTTTGATTCTGAACAGACTCCGCAACAGTATGAACATCCAGATCAATCATTACAACTTAGTCTGCATTTCAATGTCTTTAAATTTATCAACCTGTTAAGTTTCTTACCATGTGGCTCTGCTGAGACTGGGTGGCGCCATACATTGAGATGCCATTGGTTGGTGGCGCCAGCTGCGGTGTGTCTGATTGGATAAAGCCCCGTCTGTCAATGAGACTAGTCAGAGAGACACAGAGAGGGGAGAAATGTGTTGTTTGCGTGAATTCAGTCACTAATATCACATAACAAAAGGCATTACCCACAAACAGAAGACATGCACTGGAGCTGTGATTCTAAGCTTTAAAACTCAGATTCAAATGTAACAGTCAGAGACTTTGTCTAACTCCAACAGTAGAGTTATAATTTATAGGGCTGCTCAACTGATCTGATTTTTTTTTTTTTTTTTTTTTCATTTCCAATTTTGGACTCCCTCGATTTTCAGTACAAGATCATCAGGAGAAAATGATTCTGTGCTGCATGACAAGTAGAATGCTACTCGATTTTGTTTTGTGTTGTAAATCAATGCACCCCTTTTCAGCGGATGCACTCAGCCCCTCCTCCCAAAATCCTAAACAAGTTTCAGCGTGAGTTAAGAGCAGCGAAGAGTGCTCTGAGACCTCGTTAGTATGACTTGTAAGAAGGAAGAAAGTGAACAGCTCGGTTATGAAGACAGGTAAATACAAAAAACTCTGTTGTGTGGAAACAGTTTGTTTCACAGAGTCAGACTTGAAACAAACTACAATCAAGTGCAAAATGTGTTACACAGTCGTGGCTGCTTGTCCTGCTATGTTAAGCAAGGACAGTCAACAACACAGCCACATATCAGTCAGCATCAGTCGGCATATTGTTTTTCAGTTTAATTGTATTTAACAGTAAAGACAACAGCATTTAAAAGAAACATCAATGTTAATGCTCAAATAAATGTGTGATGTTCTCAAAGCCAATGAGTAACCTTGTTAAATAATCATGAATTCAATATCAATTAAATAATTGTGATAATTATTTTTCTCTTTACGGAGCAGCCCTAGCCATAAATTCCACTTTTACGAAGCTTATGACTTTATTTTTGTTGATACTGTTTGAAAGACATGAATTGTTATCTCTGTTTACCACTTAAGACATGGAGGTGGTGCTGTACAGGAGTGCAGTGTATTGAAAGGTGTTTCAATCATCTGCAGCTTATTCATATAAATTGGGTGGACAAAGTACTAAAAGCACTTTTCAAAATAATGCAGCCCAGTTCAACACAACTCCAAACTATAACCTCCAGAAAAAAAAAAAAGTAGTTTATTTAATTCTTCTCTACGGAGCCCAGGAGGTGACATGGATGTGTTTATTTTTTTCAAAATGCACGTGCGTTTTTAATTTCATGTGTACATTTTACGAATCGCTCGCACATTTAATAAATTTTATGCATGTTTTAATTAAACTGGGTGAAATAGGAAAAAAATCGCACATGCAATTTATAAAAGATTCATGTTAAATACAAAATTGCACGTTTACAAAATTGCACATGTGTTTTAATAAAGCTGGCATGCCTCCTGGGCTCTGAGCCTCTCTAACAATACTGCACAATAAAACCGAAGAGGATTGTGATATACGGCCACTTGTCATCAGCAAACAATCTTCACTGTATGCCTAAGTTACTGGTACACTGAGGTCAGTTTGTTACTCTGCTCTGAATTTATTTTGTAGAGTATTGGTCAATCACCCGTGTTCTAAACCCCAACGTGGCTTTAGTGCACATCCTGGGAGAAAATATGGTTCCTCTCCATTGCACAGCACCTACTTCTTACCTATTATTGACGGCGATGCTTACCAGCTCATTGCTCTGATACAGCCCACCACAAAGGTGGAATATTTCTCCATCCCCTGCAGACATTTGCTGGTACCAGCAGATGAATCATAAGTACAAAATCCCTTCATCTTTATGCAGCCTCTTCTGCCTCCATGTACTTGAGCATATCCCCCCACCTGCTGCCATTTAACTGATCCCTGTCTGTAGTCCATCCCAAACCGGGCTGTCTATTTACTCCAGTCCCTCGCTCATGGCTTGAAGAGCCCAAGCCAAGATAATGGAACAAACCAGAGAGAATGAGAAATCTGACATTAGAGCATCAAAGCATGACCATGGTCTCCTCTGAGACACACACCCTGATCTCAATATCTGAGATTCAGGATCCAGTCCGCCGTGTCCAGGGCATATCTGTGCATTTCCTGTCAACTCAGCACCAACAAGCAGTAATATCTTAACTTTAAAGGTGGCTGTAACAGAAAATATAAAAACTTTATAAGAGAGCAAAGAGTTAGGCTTTTATAGATAAGATGAAGAATCAAAAACAATGTTTTTTTGCAATGCAAAAAGAAATTCTTATTGTACTCATTTCTGCTGCTACATAGGAGGGACACGTTGCTGCTGCTGATGTCATACAGTTCCTGCAGAGCATTTTTTTTGCATAATGCGGTTTAGAGATTAATATTTGCAGACATTAATGTTTTTTCCCCTTTTATTAATATATTTTTCCAATCAGAGCCAACCAGTGATAGTTTAATAAAGGCTACACAATGAAAACAGTAAACACAAAAAAAAGTTCTGTGTGGGAAGGCTGTCCTATTATCAGAGTCTAAAGTGAGAAAGTTGATTATGCTGCTTTTATCAAACAATGCCTCGCCAGCCATTTATAAAGATTCCCCTGCAGTCAGAATTAAAAGCATTCATTCCCAATGGGTAGGCCAAAAAAAAAAAAAAAAAAACCTTATTAAAGAAGAAAAAAATCAATAAAGCTATTTGGTAAAGGCAAGAAGGCAAGAATGTGTGACATGTTAGTGAATGAGATGATTTTTACAAAAGGATTTGGACACTTCAGCTTCCCAGACATCAGCTTTCCTAAAATCTGTTTGTGTGCACATGTATCTGTGTGTCAGAATAACCATGTTTTCAATAAAAGAAAATATTTTGGTCAGTGTCAACCATCAGAGGCAGGTGCCCCAGCCATCACATAACCAGGCCAAGAAAATCAATGTCAGTCTCCTTTCAAACCCAAGGCTGTCCTTCACAGCCGCACCAAGGACGAACCCCAGGCTTCAGCCACCGCTGATTTCTATCTGCCTGTCTGTAAGACTGCTGCCAAACCTTCGTTTGGCCACATCTTTGGAAAGCAACAGATTACAATCTACCACAGTTGTCAGTAACACTGGGGATGCCAGGGACATGTCCCCACCTCTTTTGAAATGGCCAGTTTTTTCCTCCTGTCTCTTCAAATTGTTAAAACTGTCCTGATCAATAGTGTGCACCAAGAAATATCGACTTTGGAAGAAAATTCTGCTCTGTATCAGCAACTAAAACAGAATGCTGCTGATTCTGGTGTATAATTATGTATATTCTATGTAACTGCTGTAAAGTAGACCACCACAGTGCAGCACATTTAAAAGAATGAATTAAAATTCTAATCAATGAACAATCAGTGAAGTTTGTTTAAAATTAATTTGGGTTAATAAATACAATCTAATCCCAGGGTTAAGGTATCGATTTTTGAATGAGTCATCATTTGTCTGACATTATAAAAAAATGGAGCATTGTCAGTGCCCCTCTAGCTCAGATGGTAAAGTGTGTTCCCCAGATACCAAGTGTTATGGCCTCCTTAAATTTTCAAAAAGGTTCAGAGACGGCGACATATAAAGGACACCAGACAACAGTTGTAAATGAAGGGACACAGCTTTATTTGTTTTAATTTAACTGTCAAGTCTTTCGGATGTGTCCTGTAGAGAAAAAAAAAAGAAAAGACACAAAGTCATTAAAATTAGAAAAAAAACAAACCAAAAGGGACTGGAGATACCGGCTGAAAGAAACACAAGACTGGAGGGTAACTGGGCCAACCATGCAATGGGCTGTCGGACCAGGCACCTTCTCTCTCCTAACTACCTAACCAAAATGGAATCTAAACTGAAATGGAGCCAAAACCGAAAACTTTACTACCAGAGATTTACAGCTCAAACTGAAATAACAAAACAATGTAATGCAATGAAAAAAATGAGGGAGCGGTCTCAGCTGTGTACCATGCTGCTCCCTCTCAGCTTGAGTGTCAGAAAGAGATCGCCCTGCTCCTCCACACCCTTCTGCCTGTTCAGATGAGGTTACAGTGTACAACTGGTCAGGCAGACAGGACCATGAGAGAGACAGAGAGAGAGAGAGACACCAAGTCTGTGACTGTAATAAGCGTTTGATTCTAATCTGCCACTTGTCACTCCACGTGTCTCCCCAACCTATTTCCTATTACTTGCTAATCTGTACTATCGAACAATAAAAAAAGGCACAACAGCAATGTAACAAAAGTATGTAGCTTTGAAACAAGGCAGTTTAGCCTTAATGCTCGGCGAACTGACGGTGCGAGGATAATTGATAAATTTGCAGCCAAAGGTAGATGGAGATGTGTTTGCTGGTCACTCTTTGATTATGCAGAAAGTGTTAAGGTTTCTGTTCTCAATTAAAAATTGACAGTCAGCCTGTCAGTCTGACAAAATTGACAACATAAAGCCTCTGTGCAGTCATCTGCTACAGGTACCTCCGTCTCTAGGGCACACCCAAAGAGAAACACAAAGACATGTAGGTGCCATTACAGAGAGGTGCCTGTTCGTTGTTTAATTTTCATTAGCCATGACCGATGAAGTAGGAAGAAATCATACTGAGAGTAAGCCACCCGAAAAAGCCACGCTTTAGAAACAAGCCCCCTAAAGCTGTCACTCTCTTGAGTCTCAGTTCATAGGAATATCAGCCATCAGTATTATTGTCTAGTTTATTGTGTACTGTATGTAAATGGAGGTGTAGCCTCTTTTCTTGGCCCAGCTGTCTGCAAGGTATTTGTGTCTCTGTAGAGATCTGCCCTTAAGGTTTTTCAGCTTTAACAAAGTAATTATAAGACCCTTAAATAAATAAAACTGCCATTTCCTGTAATAGAAAAAAAGTTCAAGTTAATGTCTTTAAACTGCCAACATTTCCAGCCCTTGGCTTTGAAAGTGCAGATGCTCCATCCGCATGGACCATTTGGTTTGTATTTGAATGGAGTCTCCCACTGACACAACAACCTCGTCTTCTGCGGAGGCCAGCACGATGCATACTGGCAAACAAATTAACCAGGCCCTGGGAGACCGTCTCTTGGCAGGTTTAATGTAGATCTCCTTGGAGATACTGGGGGGAAAATGAAGGGAATATCCAGCCTGATCTGTATCTAACCTTAAATGTAATAGACTAGGTCCAGGTCAGGATAGCCATCTCTGTCTGAGCTCACTGAGGGCAGTTTATGGAGTCCAAGTGCTGCTGTGTTGGGTTTAATCTATTTAAGCACACAGAGAAGATCAGTTATGCTGAGTACAAATCTTAATCCCTATACGACCCTTGCCCCCACCTCTGGTTTGCACATTCATACCCAGGAGTAAGGGGTCCTGATTCTGGTTGAAGGGCAAAAGGATATGTGACCCTCAAAAAGAAGCTTTGTCCAAAGCACAATACAAGCAAAGTGTCATGAGAAACCAAGAATGCCTTGCAAATCATGAGCAAAGGGGCTGCACAAGCAACAGAGGGAACCCATAAAAGTGTTGTTTCTTTGTCAGTAAAGACTTACAACAGTAAGATTACCAGTGAAATATCTTAGTCTAATGTTATTTCAGTGTATTATAGTCCTTCTTTTGAACAAGTCGAACAGGTTACACTTTATGGTAAGGATACATGAATCATCATGAATCATCGTGAATCATCATGAATCATCGTGAATCAATTAAGGCACGCCAAAACGTGAACTCATGCATTTACCACCTCTACGGGGCGGAGAATGGCAGTAAAGTCCAAAATTATGATCTAATTTCGTGTTAGAATTTTTCAGAAATATGATACCTCAGTAGAGAGAGGCTGAATATATTTGAGGGCCCACAAATATTCTAAAGTCATGAAAAAGTAATGCTGAAGTTATTTTGATTACAACGCTTGGAATAATTCAGATTGGTGAATTTCTTCACTTGTCCCTTCAACAGCACACTTACCTATAGAAAGACATGAGCATCATTAACAACTCAAAAGTCGTGGTTACTGAAATGTCTAAATTAGCGCATTAATTCATGTGATAAGCCTACATGAAGTCAGGCATGAAACACTATTAATGCATGTGCATTACTGATCATAATAAAATCATGCATGAAATCATGGTTTTTCACTGAGTTTTAAATTTCTACTTTAAAGTATTGTTAATAGAATGTGAAACAAAAAAAAGTGTTGCTGGCCGTAAGACTTTTAGTTAGTTTTTGTTTTGTTTTTTTGTTTGATTCCAGTGTTTTAGTATGAATCTTTGTCACTTCTGTAATTATGCATGTCCCTATTTTTGTCTTAAGCTGAAGAAATTGAAAGAGGTTCTCACGTGAAAATCACTAATAGGTTTGTGAAATTCCAGAGTTTATCTGTTATTATTTTAAAATAAATATATCTTTAAAGCCTAGCCTAGCAGACACTGTACGATCTCGGCCCGTTTTTGACCCGATTTCGAGACGCGCAACTCATTTTGAAGTCAGGCCGACTTCCAGCGTCATTGTGCGTTTATCGTGAGTGTACAGAGGGGAGCAAGGGCCGATATGATGCTCTTGACATGTGATCTGATGGTTGGATGGATTTCTGAAATGCCAGAAATTTTGGTCGGCTGTCACGAGGCTCTCGCACAATTGAAGCAGAGCCACGTGCTGATTCGCTGAGATCAGAGCCTTTTGTTCTCACTGTGCCCGCCTGAAGAGCGTCTGAATGCCATGGCAACACACACACGACAAGGAAAAAACAAAACAGTGCAACAGTAATCACAGCGTAGCTAATGTTAGCTATCAAGTTAAAAACAGTAAAAGTAGCTCATGTACCTCCAATTCTCTCTGCAAAAAGAACAAGCCACAACGTTACTGTCCACGTATTCCAAGCCATCTGTGAGTCTGTACTCGCCGGCACATCTTTTTTTAGAGGTTTTGGCACACACGATAGCACAAATTATCAAGGCAGCACGCTTCTGCCTTTGTTAGTATTGTTGCTAGTAAACAAACCTACCTGTGAGCTTTCATACGAATCTTAATTGACAATTGTCCAGAGCCAGGATGGTCCGCAGGGGCCCGACGGGCCGTTTTTACACGCACAGTGTGAGCGTTTAGGTCGTGGCTGATGACTGGACCGTACAGCGTGAGGACCTCAATCGTGACCTTTGGCGTCACATTGCAGACGACAACATTTCAGAAACTCGAACAGCGTATGCCAGGCTTAAGTGGGTAAAGGCAGGTATTAAAACAAGTAGAACTGTCTGTTAAGTTACTGTAATGCAGCCTTTAAAATCAGAAAAAAACACCATTAATTCCCTTTCACGATATAACAGTGTCCAATATCTAAGATTATATATAGTCTCATGTCTTGATGACAATATAATATCTTTATTTTGTCCAGCCCTGGACTGTTTTCTCCCCAAAGTAGAAATCTGTTCCCATGATTTGTGCTTTATGTTAGTCTGTGGTTGTCTTTCTTCTCAAACTAGTGTAATGTACATAATTAGTATCACCCTCTAACAGCAAATAAAGCAATGTATTTACTCTGAGTTGCTCCCCTGCTGTTGATGCAACATGCGCTTTGTTGCACAGGGTGAGCAATCTGCTCTCGCCTCTGACTCTAAGCCTCTCAGGGAAATGAGGAGCACCACTGTCATCTGAAAGCCTGCCGTTTCTCTGTGTCTTGCTTTATTCCGGCTTGTCTCCTCTGCTTCAGCAAATCTGCTCGCAGAAAAACTCCCCACCAGTACTCGATGGCCTCAGTTCAGAGAAAGAGAAAGAGGAAGACGCGCAGAGCTTGCAGACAACCCAAAGCCTGCAGCACGGCACACATGTGACCCTCCTCCCATCCCCCAACGCTCCCTGTATCGCAACACGGGCAGGCGAGCTGGCAGACGGGCAGCGTTCGCCGGAGCACTCAGCTGTGCGTTACTGTACTTGAAGGGCCCTGAGGGGCTACGGGAGCATTCTCCCCATGCTGTTTATTTAGTGTTGCCAAACATGGTCTCATGAAGGCTGCTGCTGCCGACGATGTTCTCAGCTGCAGCTTCCAACTCCTGCTGATCGGTCACCGACCAAAGCTGTCGTCGTCCACAAACAC
>JAPZDX010000007.1:19489534-19504662 GCA_029783625.1 Naso annulatus | reverse complement strand
AAAAATCAAATTCTTTCACTTTTGGATTTGAATAGTCATTCTTTCTGTGGCCTGGAAGTTACATCCTCTGTTCCAGATAAAGACTGAGAGGAGTTGTTTTATGTTGTTTCAATGAGCCCGAATCCAAGGACTTAATTTCGCATCAGAGCCTCGAGATAATGACACAAGCCTGCTTTAAAGGAATACTCTAAAAGTGGGGGTGGACTGACTTTTTGGTCATACCACAAAACTAGGCTTCCAGAGCAGCCTTTATGTTTTCAATAGATAATTGTCTCAGGTGCATGATGTGGAGAAATATCAAAAGCATTATTAAGCTAAATCTACATATTATAAAAAAATAGTAAATGATCCAGTGTGAAGACCTGGTCACAAATGCACTTAAAAAAATTTTTAAACCGTGTAAAGAAAATCCACATGAATTCTTAGCATACACTTCAAGCTTGGTGAACTTTCACATGCAAATTTGTGTACTTTCTTTTGAGAGAAAGGACTGCCATGAAATATAAAGTGGAGAAAACTGAAACTTATTATAAAGAAAAAGGAGTTCTGGTTGACAAATGCTAATAAGACAGGACACCGAGTAGATGCCAATCACAGGCAGCATAGGGGTCAGGTCATAATTTTGCGATCCCAAGGGGATCAATACTGCCAACTTCGCTGTCTTAGAAAAGTATCATGCAACTGGGAACTAGTCAGTTTGGTTTAGGGAAACACTGTAGGAATCAATGCTTTTTGAGACCATTACTGATACAATTAAGACCTATTTTACATCCATACTGACCAGGGCATGTAAGCGGAGTGGAGCGGGAGCGAGCGGTGAGCAGGAGCCAAAAAATTTAGGTGGAGCTGTGAGTGGATTTTTAAAAGGTCTGTAGCAGAATTGGAGCGGCACCGCTCAATTCCGCTCCAGCGCCGCTCACATCATGTCTAGACCCGCCTGAGTGCGCTTGGCTTTCCTGCATGAGTGCACGCAACATGGTGTTTTTTTTTCTTAATTACAATTAGATTTAAAGGTTGTGACCTCAAATACAAACGTCGGGTTTATGAGGCTGTATGAGGGAAACGACCAGCTGGGAGGAGTGATGCGCCCCATGGCTGCTTGCAAGATATGGTAGAGATTTTTTCTTTTCTTTTTCTTCTTGTGAGCAGAGCCATTTTGTAGCAAAGTGGAGTGCAATCTGTGTTGAGCGGAAAGTGGGATGGAGCGGAGCGGTGTGGAGAGGTGTTGAGCGCACGTTATGGACAGCTCCATGAGCTGTGAGCGGTGATTCGTCTCGCTCGCGCTCCGCTCACATGTTCTGGTACTGACAAAAACGTATGAAATATATAAAGGAAAATCTGTTCAAACTCTGGTCTCATCGGTCACACCTTTCTGTACAGCTTTTGTTTACAGTTTATAAACTGTGACACGTACTTACACAATCTTTGCTCCTAAAATGTAAATATTTTCTTTTAGCTAGCTACTGTAGCTCACTTAATCATAGTCACCCTGTCACCAGGCCTTTAAAAACTTTACCAAGCCACTTTCTACTGTAGGTCTTAATAGTCGTAACTACGAATAGGCAAATTTTCTTGTAAGTTTTACTCTTTTAAAAAACCATGTAGGCTTTAATGGAATCTAGCAGTGAGGCTGACAACTGCAACAATCTGAATGCACCTTTTCTTACCGAGCATTTCTCTGCCTAAATCATACACTCTGGTTCTTTAAGTGTATCACAATAAATCTGAATGTGTGTTAAAGTAATAGTGAAGTAGTTATAATGTCTATTTAGGCAAACAGGCTCCAACCTTGGTGTCCATACTGTGATCCTTGAGCTCCATAAGGACCTGAGGGTCCGCTCTGGGAGTAGGGACCCATCCCTGGATACAATGGGCCCCCAGGTGACGGGTGGGGGGACATAGAGGGTCCGGAATGAGGAGAAGCAAACTGAGAGCTAGACTGGTTCCTCTGCATGTTGGACATGAACCCTGAAACACAAAAATACACATAAAAAGGAATGTCAACACTTAGCTTGAAATGCAAAATAACTGACACCTAAAGAGCTAATCAGTGGTGAATGTAGCAGTTTAGTGAAATCTAATACTGACGGAGGGGTTGAGGGAGGGGGTGTGTGATTGTTCTCTAGCTAAATAAATTTGGATATCCATTCAATTTCCTCGCGTAAAGAGACCCTGACTTTTGATGAAAGCCCTCATCTTTTATCCAGGTGCCCGGCTCCTGTTACTCGAGGATACACATCAGTGAGTAACAGAGCTTCAAGTTGGTATTAAACAAAACATGCACAAAAAGGACGGGCTGACATGTGAATGGAACCTTGAGCTCACACAAACAGAACAGTGAGCTTTAACAGTGGCGAAAGCACAGCTCTATGCAGTCCTAAGGACAAATGCATGCTTGCTAAAGCTGAGTCTACGAGTGTGTTTGTGTACATATGGAAGAATGGGTTCCAATGAGTCAAATAAAACATCCACAAGTGTGCTTCTACTCCCCAGAATAAGCCAGCGATTTGACCATACTACTGTGTTTTTCGGAACCGGTCTGTCAATAAATGTTTCAAAACCTCACAGGCCAAAACTCTGCTCCACCATTCAAATTGACATTTGGTCTGATCCTCGCTTGGGCTTCGCTCTTTCAAGCCGCCCTGTTCGTTTTTTAAAATCCCACAGAAAGGTCTCCCTATCCACCAAGAATGGGAAAAGGTCGCTGGACGGCCACTGAGGAAAAAAAGAGGGTGAGTGGGCGCGTGTGTGTTAGGGAGGACTCAGTATGGCAGATTAGGTGTAAATGGATTGGGTCTGCTTGACTGTAAGCTTTGATAGCTGTCCGCTTTGTTGAATGAGCGTGCACAGCCCGACTCTTTAGTGAATTTGGAGTTTAGGGAAACAACGGAAGTGGAAAGTGCAAGCTGACGCTTGTATAATTTCTTGTTTCTGCCGAGAGAGCAAGAGAAAATGTGAGGAGAGATGAGGGGGATAAAAGTTTTGAAATGCTATGTGTGTGTTCACCAAATGCTTGTGTGTGCATACATAAGTGTACATATTTGTGTTTTGGAGAGTGTGGGGGGAGATAATGGAGAAAGAGAGCAACAAATGCCCTATGTGTGTGTATTTGTGTGTGTGGAAAAGACACAGAGGCCAAGAAAGAGAGAGAGAGAAAGTGTGTGTGGGAGGGAAAGACAGCGCATCGGAGGGAAAGAACGATTGGGGCCTGAAAGTGCTTAGGCTGCGAGTGCTGGGTTTAAGGAGCGAGGACATTATTGTAATGTTTTGCTTCCATTAGGGTAAGGGGATTCTGGAGAGGAGGAGAAAAAAAATTACAGTGTGTAATATCGCACTTTAAATTGCCTGGAAAATGGATGAGGAGAGGAACATTGTGCAGACAGTGCTAAAAGCAAATAACACATTCAAGGATTTCTCTCTCTCTCTATGCTTCCTTCCTTCTCTCCACACACACACACACACACACAACCTTTCACTCTTTCTGGCAAGGCGAAGGAAGCTCTCAGCCGGACAACAACAACTACAGGCAGCCGGCGAAGCACGCGAGAGACAGAGGGGGGAAAAAGGGACATTCAGCGGATTTATGGAAATGAGGAGTGAAGAGAGGCTCTTAGGGAGGCAGGCACTTCAGCAAAGTGGGGCGTGTGTGCTGGGGAGGGGATGGTGGTGGTTAATCCTGGCTAGGAAAACAGCGGAAACAACAGCCTGCCCCGTTAACCAGCGCTGTGTTTTCCTGGACTGGGCTGGGGAGGGCTCAAGGTTTACAGGCATTAGAGCGCAGCATTAAATCTCCGGCTTGATTTCATCATGTTGGGAAATAACCTTTTACAGTCTCTCTCCCTCTCTGTCTCTCTCAGTCTTCATCCATCCAGTCCCTCTGTCTCACCCTGATGCTAACTGCTCTTCAGTGCGTGACAGAGATGGAGTGTCACAGTCATTCCATTAAGGGGACATCCTTGTCCTTCACGTTTTTTGCAGTGTTGTGTGGATGCGGATTTTTTTTTTTACGAACAATTCAGCGGTTTTTACTAATACGCGTGAAGTGGCCGTAATTGCTGAAAACAATTTCCCATTCACTGTGCACATGTGGCCTGTGGGTTAGCAATCACGTTACAGGCCTTTGGCAACAAGTTGCAGCTCAAAATTAAGTGGCTCTATTTAAAAAAACAACAACGACAACAACAAAAACACACACTCTGACTTTAACAAAGTCCAGGGTAAGCTGACTAAATTTTCACTGTTGCATATTTACCAAACCATGGATTTCTCATGACCTAAGTTGGCCAATGATGAAGCACAAAGCTTAACTCTCATGTGCGTGTGTGTGTGTGTGTGTGTGAAAGCACCTGCTCATCTGAAAATTTAACAACTGTCACGCGATCCAGTATGTGCTTAAAAAGTACATTTATACACAAACTGAAAAAGTAAGTTTATTTACAAACTGCTACTGTGAAGAAAGAGTCATATGAAAGGTTTAAAGTTGGTGGGACACATGCTGAAGGGACTCAGTGTGGAACAGCAGAAGAAAGAAGAACAAAGTCCTGCATTGAGCCAAAACATCTATTTGTTTGTTTATATCTCTGCACTCATGTCCTCCTGTTACCTTGGAAGAGCTTTCATTAAAACCACTGTGGTGTTATTCTCTGAGCTCTGCTAACATATCATTTTGGTTTGTCTCTGTTATGGTCCCTTCTCTTCATGAAGCCCTCACTGGTGTGCAATATAAAAACAAATAAAAAACAACTTGATTCTCTAAATATACAGTCTCTTTTAATCTAAGTATGATGTACATAGACTACAGTGTATAAAACTGGCTGTGTTAAGGGCATGTGCAGATCATCGAGCATCACTAAAATAAAAATCAGAAGCACGCACCTCATTCCACTTCACAAACGTTTAACTCTGTGTAATCCTTGTAGATTTACAACCTTCACTGCTCTCATGCCAGACAAGGCCAAACACTTAATGCCCGCCAGAGGCTAACACACTCACACACACACCTCTCTCCTGAGCCATGGGCGAGCGAGTGATTGGCGGGTGGGCTCCATCCGATCCATTCCCAGAGTTCTGCGGGGCCATAGTGGAACCTGCAGAACATGAAGTAGCAAAGATTCAGGCGTCCACTTGATAATGCACTGACATGACACATTTTAGACTGACAGTGGTTCGACCCGGTCTTTGTAACAAAAGCTGTCACAGTTAAAGAAATGCTTTGCATGAATTTAAGTGTCTTTTTTGCATGAGAGCGACAACAATAGAAAATGGATTTATGTTTGCTTTTCATTTTCCTGACTTGAAAACTGAAGGAAACTGGAGGAACTGTCGTTATAATAAAGAACTGAAGGACCACTTTTGTCTTTTTCTCGGCATTTCTTTCAATGGCGCAGAGGTCAACTGTTGTAAAAAGTTTTCTGCTTTTTGACTGCTGAAAGAAAAACAGTGAATAATCACTATGACGTTTTGATTTTGATTTTCCTTAAAGAGATACTGTGAGAGGGTTTAATGCCAAATTCAGCCTTTCCAGACACATTGAGAGCTTAACACTATCACTATTCATAAAGTTGTTTTTAGAATTACTATTAGCTAAATGACAAAAGCACTTTCAGAGGACATATCAAGTCACTGGAGCCTTTGCAGCTGCCTTGTGTAAGCATTAAAACCAGAGCGATCCCCTATAGAAAACCAAAGCCATTTGAGGTTCATTGATTAGGTGGTTGTGCAGGTCTTTGGGCTGCGCCTGTTCCATTGAAATCCAATTGTGAGTTGAAAGTCTGATTAGGACAATGGCAGACAGAGACCATGGCGAATTGATTTGGCCTAGAGGAAGGAGAGAGATGGCAAATTAACCTTTTATCTTTGGATTCAGACCCGAGACAATGAGGAGAGGGAAGGACAAGTGGTTCGTTTTTTTAAAAACTGCACTGGTTGTAGGCAACTTTGCTGTAAACGGGATGATGCTAATCAACTGTACATGTTCAGCGAGGATCGTCAGTACATATTTTTACAATTACACTATGATTTGGCTTGCCTCTATAGAAATAGGACAACGTGTCAAAAGTAATTGCTTACTCAGGACAGTACATTACGAAGTACAGGAGTTCTGTATAAATACAATTTTGCTGCTACAGTGTTCGTTAAACTCTTAGTAAATATGAATCCCTTATTATTAAGGAAACCCTTCTCTTTATTCAATCATACATATAAAATGTGCTGTTTCAAGAAGCGTGTGTGTGTGTATTTGTATTTGTGTGTGATGTGTCTGTCCAAGGTAGCAGTAATACATGACTGGAGGTGGCACACTCTCCACATAAACAAACCCAATTAAGTCAACATAATTGCTTTGCATAAAACTGCATAAACAACATTTCCATACACCCGCCCGCCTACACACACACACACACACACACACACACACACACACACACACATACACACACGGCCGCACACACACACAAATACATGCACACATGCAAGCACGCACACACAGATGTAAAAGTAATTGGACAAACAAGTGTAAATATACACACTCAAAAAGACAAAGAAATACGCAGAGAAGCACAAAGGCAATGTGCAGAATTACACACACACACACACACACACACAGACCCCTTGCCTAACACACGAATAGATCCAGCGGTGCTGCTTCAAAGAGGGAATATTCGATTATTTACTCTGTCACCATGTGGTGGGAAGGAAGGAGAAACATCAATGTGCAAACGTTAAAGAAACTATAAACACAAGCAACGTGCCTCAATGACCACGTTTACATGCACACAGTTTTCTGGTTACTGATCGCGATATTTAAGTATTCCGGTAGTGCTGTGACTCAGGCAAACACCTTACCCCTGTAAGCATTACCCGATTAAGCACTTATATTTTTAGTAATGAGAAACCCGAATAAGATAGCTGGGTTAATGTGAATATTCTGACGTGTATGCAGCTTACCCCGATAACTACTGGAACATGCTTGTGTGCTCATGCCTGTGCGTGCAGTAACAAGGAGAAGATGGGCAGCGCTCGCCTACCATTAATTAGCTTAGCTCAAATACTGGTAGTCAACAGGAAGCGCTAGCCTGCCTCCGCCTAAAGTCATCAGAGAAACTTTCCAACAACTCTAACTGGTCCTGTGTGCTTGTTGTGACTTGTTTATTTATCACATCATGTTATTTTTAGACTCAGATCGGCACTTCATGCAATTTGAGAATCAAATATATTTACCGTTGCTATAAGTTACTTTTTACTTGAGTGCATGCACTCTGCAGTTTACATCCGGTGTCTTCACTCCACTCGTCTTCCAGCATGTAAGACATGATGTAGCACAATTGCTTGCAATAGCATTCGGAGTTGTAAAATAGCTAAAAGCAGGGCATACGCAGTGAAAAAAAAATTTGCTACATCTTCAGCGAAAGCTAGTGGGGCAGATCACGCACGTGTACCTTGGCTGGGTAGCAGGCACTACGGGGTGTCATGTATACAGGAATATGATGGGCTATTGCTGGTCGTTGTCCATGTAAACAGGTCTTACTGTAACCAAGGTAAACTCAGTGTGGTCTATGTGTGTGTGAAAGCAGTGGTGAAAGAAGATTTTGATAGCAATTAAAAAAGTTAAAAAAAAAAAAAATTCAATTACAAACTTCATAAGCAGTAACAAGAAACAGCAGCAAAGTAGAAGTACTTGTTATGCACAATGGCCCATAACATATATAAGTGTTGGGAGTTTAATGTATGCAATGCATCATGTTTCATAAACTGTTTTTTTTTTTTGTTTTGTATGTACAAAACTGCAAAGTAACTAGTAGCTTTACTGTATCTGTCAAAAAACAAGATTACTAAAAAGTACAATATATCCCCGTAAAATGTAGTTCAGCGCAAGTATTAAGTAATTCGTAAATTTGTAATATTCAACAAGTACCTTAAATTATACCTGTTTACAGTAGTTCAGAAAATGTATTTTCCACCTGTGTGTGTCCATGTGTATGCAGATGTGTGTAGGAAAATGCTTCTACAATCTGCATGTCTGCTCTTGTGTGTGTGTGTGTGTGCTTGTTTCTGCATCTGTGTTTAGGAACACTTCACTGTGCTGTACTGTGATCTGTTCACCCGTCTGACAGGAGGAACCTAAAGCTTCTTGTAGAGGGTTAATGCCACTTGTTGCATGAGGGACACATTTGGCTTTAGCACAGGATTAGATGGTTAAATAAGGAGTAAAGATGAAGTACGCTAGCAGGAGTTTACTGAGCCCTTAGACTTTGCACGTCCACCCCATGATAAAGGCAACCCTTTGTGTGTGTGTGTGTGTGTGTGTGTGTGTGTGTGTGTGTGTGTGTGTGTAGGGATGCATGCCAGGGACCAGCTATGCTGTCAGGCTGTGTTTGCTTGGATGGCAGAGTGGTGGTGGCAGCAGTTTGTGCTGTGTCTGTGTGTGCATGTGTGTTTGTGTGCCTCTGTGAAGGTACGAATAGGAAGTGCTGCCCTCAATGCTCCACTGCTCTCTCTACACAGCCATGCAAATTGTCATCGGAAGTAAAGTTAATGTAAAGACATACGAGTGTGTGATGGTGCACGTGTGTGAAGGACACAGACAGACGGAGAGAGGGACAAGACGGGCAGAGATCCTTGTTGAACAAAAGGAAAATTAAGAAACAGACAAGAGAAGAGTGGAGATATAGTTGAGTCTGGCAAGGCCTCACCCCTCTTTCTCTGCAATGGACAAGTGAAGCTAATTATTTCACTACCAATTACTGTCCAAACACACCAACACCTTCCACATTTCCTCACTTCCTTCTTTGTTTTCCTCCTCCTCTCCTCTCCTCTCCTCTCCTCACTATCATTTCTAACAAGTTGCCATTAAATAATTACATCCAAATAAAACAAACAGGCTCCACGGTGAGTCTTGGCACACTGAATCCATACTATTAATAATTCATACACTGAATCTTTGACACACAGTTCTTCTCCATGTGCTGCTGAGAAAGAGAGTGAAAGAGAGGAGGGGGGCTAAATGTCAGCAGGAGCTGACTGTATATCTTTCCCAGTCCACAGTAAAAAGGCTGTTTGCTGGCTATGAATGAAAATGTAAAACAAATAAATGGGAAGGAAGCAGCCAAGGCATCTTCTTCTGCCTGGTGTCATTCTGTGTGTGAACGATTTAATATTTGTGCTGAGCCATTTATAAGCTTGTCTCGCTGTAACTGTGCACAATATAACTTTGGGTGTACATGTGTAGAAAGAAATTGTGTTCTTCTACATTTCTTCAGCTTTGTTTTTCAGAAGTTACTTTTTTATTAACTGTTTTTATCATTTTTAAATCATTTTCTGTATCTTGATACCAGTTATTGTGTTTTAGTCTTACGATAACGTGCGTATGTGCTTCACTGCAACTTTGTTTCAGTGTCTAGATCTTTGTGTGAGTTACATAAAGCCCTTGTATTCCCACAAGAGCTCTTTAACATAATTAGCACATGGCAATGGTAATATCTTGCTGTCCCTCAGTCTGCATCTTTATCCGTTGTCTTCAATTAACACCTCCACAAGCGCCCAGCTGAGCACACACATGTAAACACACACAAATACAGATAAGTGAAAATGAGTGTACATTTGAAAAACACAAAACTAAAACAACAGCAACCCTGCTTCTGGCATCACATATTATTATTGTTACTTTTTTTTTTTTTTTACTGTGGCTTCAGACTTCATTTAAAATTTATTGTCATTAAAATATACTTTTTCACTCGATATTTATTCTGAATATGCTGGATTAACTAACCATGTACATTGTTATTTTTGGTGGCAGGTCTTCAGTCTTGAGTCATTCATGACATCGCACCTGTGCAAATGTTTATCCTGAACACTGACCTGTCACAGACAATAGACGAACGGATTTGAGGTTATAATTGTGTTGATGGCAGTTTTTTAGAAAGATAGGATCTGCTGCATGAAGACCCAGAGCAAACAGGACGATATCTGGAATGAGGATGCTCTTTTAGAATACAGCTGAACAGTCAAATACCTGTAATATCCTCTTTGTAAAAAGGCACTCAGCAAGCACATTCATTTTCTTTGCTTTCCTCATAATACAAGGCAGCGGGGCTAAAAGTAATGGGAGTTCATTGCGTTTTTGGAGATAATGCTCCTCGCTAAAAACCCAGTACACATTTTAAATTTCTCCTCCGCAAGGACTGTCGAGGCAACCCTGAATCTCCTTTGAAGAGAGGGAGTGTGGTCTTTGAAGCTTTTTTTCATCGGGGTTTCAAACGCAAATGCTGGTGAAGTTCAAAGCCGACGGAGAGTACTTGTGGCCATATTTCTGTTTTGTTTCAGGGCCCTGGTAATATTAAGCTTAGAAGCTACTGTGTATGTGTGTGTGTGTGTGTTTGTGTGTGTGTGAGATGTCAATGAAGAAAAGTCAACCTGAGAGTCAATAAAAAGTCTTTTATTAATTGTGGATGAAAGGAAGGTGCGGATGTGTTCTGCATTAGTTGACATGAATGTACATGCTTGCAAGGTGGTGCAGATATACATATGAGCACTAAGAGGCAGCGATGCCTCTGCACGCCTACCTGTGCGCACACAAACACAAACACACACACACATACACATACACTTTCTCATAAACACAGACCCCCTGGAGCAGCGGGGGCCATTTTTGCTAAAGTGAGGTAACAGCAGTGAACACTAATAGACCAGTGTAGAATACAGAGAAAGGGCTGCTTCAGCACCATCCCTTAATACAACCCTTAGGCTGTAAATGCACACACCTGCACCACCCAAAACACACACACACACACAACTACACACACACACACACACACACACACACACACATCATAATATCCCCTTCTTGCCATGTCTTTAGGGGAAAGAGGCAGATAAAAAGCGGGCTCCAATAATGGTGGTTTAGATCTCAATGGGTGCGAGTCAATGCCTCTCCAAGCCGGGGGCTAATGCCAGTTAACTCTCCCTGTAGGGGACGAGCACAGGCCTGCAGTGGCTCACAAAACAAGCGCTCTCCCAAGATCCTCATTACTTCCAATGCTGAGTAGCAACTGTAAGTAAAGCAAAACTGCAGCTTAAGCTAAAAAACAGCGAGCGGGATGTGGGGGAGAGGCAGCGAGGGAGTGAGAGAAAGCAAGAAAATAGGTGTTGGGGAGGGAAAATAATTGCGCACTGTTAGGGTTTGGTTTGGGTTTTCCAGTTGAACAGAGTTAGAATGGGATTTCTCTAAATGGCTAACGCAGCAAGCCGGCACCATTTTTTTTTTTCCCCGTTTTGGCCGACGGTGTGCTTTGTGAATAGGATGTCTGCAGGGAGGGCATTTTGCTGTTTCACTTCGAACATGAGCAGCCATCAGGAGGAGGACGGACAGGAGGGCAAGTGGGAGTGGGGAATAGATGGGTAGATGTTAGTGGTGGTGGGGGGTGATGTGTGGATGTGGATGAAGAGGGAAAAAAAGCAGGACAGAAGCGAAGAAACAGAGCTGGAGGAGAGATGTGGAGAAATAAGAGGGAGGAACAGAGGCAGAAATGTGGATGGAAAATTCAGCCTTGTTCCTCAGTGGGAGGCCTGTACCGCAGCCACGCTCTGAGCGAAGAAAGCGGCAGAGACAAACAGAGATGGGAAGGAAAGGGTGGGGACGAGGGAACGTGAGACACAAGAGGGAACATAAGAGAAAGCGTGCATGATAAAAATAATGAGAGAAAGAGAGGGACAGGGACAGCCAGAGGCAGTGTTCCCACCATGCAGCCTCTCGGGGAGTGGTGTGACGAGAAAACTCACCCTGCTCCACACACGCGCATAAAAACTCACTCCCGCCCTATTCCTCCGCTTCTTTGTAATAACTTGCACCAATAACAGAGAGAAAATATAAGTTTCAGTCGAACATCCCTGCGGCGTCTTTTCTGGTCCGATATTTTGCAGCTTGTAAATTAGTTTTTTCTTTTTTTGTCTGGGAAGTCGTTTACTGACAGTGTTTTTGAAAACGGCCACTTTTATGCATGCAATCCTGATCTGAGGTCATCACTCTGGTTCCTTCCAGGCATCTGTGTTTGACCTTTGACCTTGGCGTTGAAAAAGACAAGCACCACAGCAAAACAGTTTTTTTTTTCCTATCTGTGGTTCACATTATCATAATTAGAGACAGAAATTTATTTTCTAAAATGTTAAACTGGAAGCAAACCACGGGCTACGCTGGGGGACGATGTAAAGGCCAAGAGCGGATGTAAAGCGGGTTGGAGGAGATTCACTGGGACGGACCCTTAAGCTAACTAACTGGACAGGCCTGGCCTTCTCACCCTCTCTATCTCCCACCGTCCAACTATCTCTCCTTCCCCTCTCCCTCCTCCACTTGCCCTGACCTCTCTGTCCTTTCTGGGCCCTGGAAGCACTTGAAGCGGAGCGCTGATACGCAGCTTAAACTCTGCCGAGCGCTGGCCCGCAAGCTCCAATCACCCCTTTAAAAGAAAATAAAAACTTGGAGGGGAGAAGAGAGATGGAAGACGAAGGAGAGGGGAGAGGCGGAGGAGGGGGAAGTGGGGAGGGTGGGCAGGCACTATTAACTGGACCACGGAGGAGAACAGAGAGAAGAGAAAAATAGAGGCGGGAGAGATGAGTATTTGTGATTTTCTGCAGCACACAGTGTGAGCTGGGCCATTGAGGAGTGTGGATGTGCTCTGGGTCAATTAGTAGCTGCAAAAATGTGGAAAAGTATTGCAGTTTGACCCTCAAAGCGAGGCAAACGCGCAGAAAAAAATGTATAAACACAGGCACACACAGAGAGATGAAAATACCGCCAAACACAGACCAGATCTGAAAACAGGCATAAATACAGACAGTCCCTAGTTTACTTTGGCTTGTCATGGCCTTCCAGCCGAAATCCACACAAACATTGCTATGGTGACAGAGACATAATTTTCATACTATTAGTATTCTCTAAGGGGTTAGAATGTTTGGTTATTTTAACAAAGCCTAACTGGAGGAAATTTATTTTGATAACACTATTTCTTTAGCGATAAGAGCAACTGTCTTTGTTGAGTGCAAATGGCAACTTAAAACCTGATAAATAAGTAGAGGAACAAATGTAAATACCCTTACAGAGAGCAGACAGGTTTAATGGTCATAACTTCAGCAACACTTGTAGAATATGGAACAACTTCATCAGTAGACCAACACAATTCGACTTGTTGTCTTCATGAAACATGTTACAAACTATATCCCAACTGATGTAGGACTTTTGGGGCTGATGCTGATACTAATATTAGGCAGTAAGTAACGTTCAATATCTGATATCAGCTAAATGGTTATCAATATTTGTGGCAAAGATGCAGGATATCTAACATATTAACAAACTTTATTTTAAACATCAGCACACTGAACAGAAAACACTTCACTGACATACAGACCCCTGCTGGAAAAAACTAAGAAATTATACCAAATTAAATCACTACTCCAGGCGTTTTTTCTGGCCTTCAAAAACTGTTTTAATATTGGCGCATATCAGAATAAATATCTGCTGATACTGATATTTTTTGGGATAGGCTAATATCAATGATAACATCTGCAAACTGATGTCTGTCGATCCTATTACAAACAATACTCACTAGGCTAGTTATGAAGCAGAAAACAATTAGAAGGGCAAAAAATGTAAAAGACAACAATAAAAACATTCAAACCTGTCAGCCAATGGGGCACCTAGTGTATAAAGCTCGGTTCGGTAAGTGTTCATGTGTGTCAGGTCAATCACCGTCTCAGACCGGCAATGAGTCAACAGGAGTGTCCAGTAAGTGATGTGTTTGACACCATATCTGGTCAGATATCTGGTCCTTAAGTTTTTAAAAAAAGAGGCTGTAACCCAAAAAGTGCCTCTTTGATGTGGCTTAAATAAAAGATACTTTAATTTAAAAACCTTTTATATGAATTACAATATACAGAAAGACCAGAAAAAGCAACAACATCATAAACAAATAAAAATACAACGTAAAACTTCTAAAATATATGGCTAAAGCCTTATAGATAAAAGATCTCGACCCAACTGAGCATCTATAGGTGATCATGGAGCAAAGTCTGCCTCCCAGAGAGCTACTTTTAGATCAGTAGGAGTCAGAGGAGCCGTATATTTTTTTGCAGTATATTTTGTTGACACTTCGAACAGCAGCAGACATGTGCATCTCTTCGCCTTATCAGCAACATCGTATCAGTGATCCAAGCTGGTGACAACTGAGTTTCTGTGCTCTGTTTGTGTCAAAGTTGTTTCGGTACGCATCAGGTTCAGCCTGATTCGTATATTTCATTTTTTGGGACAACCATATTCAGGCTGACAGGAAGTGACGCCACACTGACAGGCTGTCAACCTGGCAAAACTGTGTACACACTCCAAAACACACAGCAAACACTATGTTATCTATATCTAGAAATATCCAGGAAACGCAGAGTTTTAGAAAGCCAAACACACACAAATCAGCATATTTGATGGAATCTGTGGCTGCTGCAACTGGGACAACCCTAACTCAGGGATTGAAGACTGAACTTTTTTAGGACTTCACGTTCTGCACTTTGACTGGATGACTTCACTTCTCTCTCCAGCAGCTCGCAGTCAGTGATGGAAGCTCCGACGCCAGTGATCCCATTTAGCCCCACATCCATCCGAATGAGGGATGAATGTCTGCTTGCCTTGTCCCCGACGTTTCATGGAAGGAGAAAAATATTCTGAGGACGCTCTGAATCGCTTTAGAGACACTGGGAGGAAGGAGGTGTGTGTGAGAGAGTCTGTTTGTGTGTGTGTGTGTGCATATGAGGTGGAGGAATAGGAGGGGGAGTTTGGCGTTTGAGCAATGTGATTTCTGCTCAACTGTCACAAATCTAGCGCAACAGGAAAATCAATTTGGCCCTGTGTGTGCCTTTTTGGCTCCGGGAGAGAATCCAAATAGCAAGGCGAGGCCCGGATAATGTTACAGTGTATTGGATTTGCTTCATAGAGAGACGTAGAGAGACAGAAAGAGAGAGAGAGAGAGAGAGTGAGAGAGAGAGAGAGAGAGAGAGAGAGAGAGAGAGAGAGAGAGAGAGAGAGAGAAAGAAGAGGAGAAGTAAGAAGACGAAGGACTCACACGCGAGCTGTGGAGCTCCGACGAGATAGA
>JAPZDX010000007.1:19402525-19412825 GCA_029783625.1 Naso annulatus | reverse complement strand
CTTGTACACTGTCTGCAGAACCAGATCCAGACAGTGTAGAATTGCCCTTTCACACATTTAGCACTTAGCCAGGGATTGTCAGTCAGACACGTTCTCACTCTGTTGGATTTGGGTGAGAGGTGGCATGCAGGTGGCATGATGTGTTTTGTTTACTGTACATTGATAACAGCAGACAGGGCTACTGAGTCATATTATAATAATACATCATGATGACTGTTTTTATGTCAATGTATGTACTACATATATCTGGAAGTACTTGTGATATCAACAAAGGAGTGGAAAACCATATGTAGGCAAGCTGAAAGGGAGTAGGAAGCAGCTGCCCTCTGTGCACTTACATCCCACTGGAGAAAGAAAGCTGCAGTGTTTTTTTGTCTGTGTCCAGCAGCAGCGCGACAACATCAACACACCAACTTGCTCGTTGTGATTTCCCCAGACAGTGACCTGCTCTATTCACACACGGGCCAAATCGCACATTGCAGAGCCTTGGCGATACGGAGCCGGTCCAGGTTAAATGATCTGCACATTTGCCTTCGCACATACACCTTCGACTAGATAGCAGCAAAATTTCAGGGTAGCAGTGCATGTGTGAAAGGGGCTCTTACTTTGAAAAAAACTTATGTTTCAGGGATTTATTTTGTTAATAGGACAACAACAATATACTATCATATAGTCTCTTGAAAATCTGAAAACCATGCTGGGTGGTCAAAAGTTTTCATTCTGTCACATAATATATGATGTTGGGCTCCTGAGCATCGCTAAGTAGCGTCTAAACCAATGACTCAGCTTCCTTCCATGTAGGTCCCTGTAAAGTGAGCTTGTCTCCTCCAATCAGCCGAGGGCTTCTCTATGCCACAGCACTGCTCCCCAGAGCCTCCTTTCAGAGCGGAAGAGGAAGTAGTTAAAGCCAATAGAGGAAACGACTTGGGGGATCAGTTTCACACAGGAGAGTGGATAGGAGCATTTTACTACAGGGAGTAAATGTCAGCGGGAATGACTTCTCTCTTCAAAGACCAGCAGTCAAATCCCAACAACTCTACTATACACCCAAATACCACTCAGTGGCATATTCTCCATAAAACACTGCAAAGCTATATTTTGTTACATGTAATCACTCTCAAAGCATAAATTTAACACACGGCTTCTTGGTGAAAAATGAAATAGTAGGTGCCCTGTGGAATAGCTGATCAAAGCTAGGAGCATGTCCTCACAACATTATGAGTTCAAGCCTGGCAGCCGGCCAACGTTGCCTTTCACCTCCTTTCTCTCAACCCCCTCCGTCTATCCCGTCACACTCCAGTGTATACTAGCCAATAAAGCAAACATGCCATAAAAAATAATCTCCAAATTCTTGAAATTACAGCTCTCATTTCCGTTTTTATGAGGTAGAAAGTATTAGACAGTAACAAAATATGCACTTCATCTGTTGTGCGTCAACTGTAATATGGCCACAAAGAAGAAGAAAGGGCACCGATTTTCTCCTCTTAAGCGATTTGTCTCACCAGTAATTGAAGCCAACAATCAGACCAAAAACATTAGGGTCATGACATTTACAGGGTCTTTTAAAAATCTACTCTTAGAAAAGGGCTCTTAACTATTTTTTTTCTGAAAGCAGAATTCATTTTTATTGCAATTTTAACAGTGGGGAGCTTTGATTCAACAGCATTTGGTGGAAAGTGACATGATAACATACAAATAATGAACCAAGTAGTGTACAAGGTCAGGAAGCCTTGTCAATCGATCAAGTTTAAGTATATGTGTCAGTGTCCTTTTGGAATAAAACTCACAATCATCAATTTAAAAATATCGGCAGTTCTCAAACACCCACAGCATTTAAAAACACCAGCAAACCACCCACATGTATTTTTTTTCAAAACCCACTTCTTCCCTGTTGCGATATTATATATTTTATTTTTTCCTATCAGCCTTGATGTCTTAGAAATGTCTTTTTAGACTGCTCTGCTCCTCGCAATCAGATGAGGTCACAGCAGTGCAATAGACTCAAAGGAAAGCGGCATTTTCTCTTCGATTTGTTACAAAACCAGCTAATAGCGGTCGGTTGCAGAGCAAATTCTGTGTCAAAGGCAGCTGGAATGGTTCCATCAACTGGAGGATGTCCTCTGGCTAGGGTTAATGGGAGTGGAGTGGGGGGAAAGGAACTGCGGAGAGCGCCGGAAGAACAAAATAAAGAACTTTTCAGCTTGGATTTCTCCGAGTAATGCAGGGTCAAAAAACACAGGTCAAAAACACAATGACATCCTAATCTGGCGTGCGCTTGCAATTGTGTGTATGTGTGTGCGTGTAATCCCTTCCGTGCGGCTCGCATCATGTCTCATTTCAGCCCAGAATCACAGACAAAGGTCACCATTTGACCTTTTCACAGCTCAAAATTGCTACAGCGCACTCGGCTGATTAGTGTACACACAGACACAGGCAGCCACACATATACCAAAAACTGATACGAAGACGCACACTCGCTCGGAAAAATGAAAGTAATACAGCGCCGAGAGCTGAAAGCACACCAAATCTTCTATTTGTAATCTTGGCCAGCTCCACTGTGTAAGTTGAATTTCCAAACATGTTTACTCTTGGATCCAAAATCAAAGACAGGGACCTCGTTTCTTTTGTTATTTAAATTTATTCTGGCATTCTTTCACTCGTTAAGTTCCTCTCTCATTTCATCGACGGACGATTAACTTTGTCTTAATGCCATCGCTCAGGCTTGTTTTTGTTATGTATAAATGTCATGTTTTTTAATGATCAATATTGTGTATTTGCAGTAATTACTTGAACACAAACTGCTGAAACAAGGGGAGCGCTCGCACCTGGATTTTGCACTTGTCACACAAGATGGAATTGGTGTGGCTGAGTGCAATAAAAACACCTCCGTCTCAAGGAGCCTAGTAGCCTATTAACAGCTATAAATTTCCATTTACACATTGGGTAGATGAATCGACTGCTAGTTGGAGAGATTGTCCTTTAACTGTACTTGTCCATTAATAGCCTGGTTTCTTGTTAAAGCTAATTTTCCACTAAGAGTCAAAATGTAAAAATGTAATGTAAATGCAATACTGTGGGGGCTGGGAGCTTATTAGTCGATGGAAAAAGTGGATTTACTTTGTTTTATCCATAGTTTAATAGTGAGTAGACAGGAACTAGGAGGAGTTGGCGTATTCCCTGCTGTGTTGCTGGGACATAAAGTGCTATATATCTCATATAGCAACACATAGGAAGGATTTCTAGATTTCTAGATTAAAGGTACAGCCAGCGGGATGCAACACTGATGCAATGGCTGCAGAGGGTATTGTGGCTTTTACGCAGCGTTAACAAGCATGTGTGCTGATTGAAACATTTTCCCTTCAAGTAGCGGGCATTCATACAGTAACAATGAAAGGCAGAGGGAAAGCAGCTCCCTGGTCACCGCAGCAGTTGGCATAGCAACCAATATGGGCCTTATCAGCAGCTCAGGTAAAACAGGTCTCGGGCCAATCAGAGTGCTTCGGCAGATCTACCTGGAGTATAAATGTCAGTGAGGGTCAATTGTGATGAGGGAAACACACCATTACTGTCACAAAATGTCAGCGTGGCCATGGATCTCAGCCTCTCCTAGTTAGAGTGAATAATGTTTGTTCGCTAGGCTGCACGGCCTATGTGTGTCAGCATGTTAAGTGAGGAAACAAGACTAAGTGCTTTTTTCAGTGTGAGACAAAAGGCAAGCCGGCTGAAATGTTCTCTCAGTATGAAAATTACTATGCTAAGACTAACGATTTCTTTTTTTGACAACCTGCTTTTGTGCTCACAATGGCTTTTTGCTTGGCTATTTGTCTTAGTGTGTTCAATATTCAAGGCTGTCTAAAAGAAGGTTTAACTACATCTCAGTAAATCACAGTGTAACTACCTAGACGGGCACAGCGACTCAACTGCCAAATGGCATCAACTAGTGCAGATGCTAAACAAGTCTATCTGCGTTTGTGAACTACTAATGGCTGATACGGCGTCTGTGACGAGAAGAGAACGCTTTGTGGAAACTGTGCTGACCATGCTCCACTGTGCTGTTCCCTGCAAAGAGAAAAAGGTTCTGCATGGCACATCTCTCTCTGAGTATCCTGATCTGTGCAGTTTTTTATGTAGTCCACACATGTCCGTCCTGTTCTGACCGAAGGATGCAGGGATGAGCTGTCAGTGTGGATATCCCCATAAAAACAGCACACCATTGTTTTGTAATATTCTTACTACAAATTAAAGTACTTTTAATAAACATTTTACTAAATTAAAGTAAGTTTGCAAGAAAAATAAAAGTCAGTAATAACTTTCAAAATGTCAAACAGCTGATGCATTAACGTGTAAGCAGTATTTTAGTGTTGGAGCTTGCCCAGGTGGTGCTGCATCTAACTTCTTTATATTCCCTTCAGTATAGTACTCTATAAAAATGGACAATATTTTAGTTCGTAAATTCTGTCCATGTGTGTCTTCCACACTCTGGTTTTCTTGTTTGCAAAGCTGTACATTAGGATTTTAATAAACTGAAATTTAGGTGTATTTTGCATTAAAGCACAAAGAATAAAGAAAGAACAAACACAAGACTGGATATGGACCAGAATAGAAGGCGATGTGGAATAAAATCACGCCTTTATCAGCCCCGATACAGATCTTGCACAATGGCTCGAGGCATCCCGACTTCACTCATCTGTCTTTTCCTGTTCGGCTTCGTCCTGTCTTCTCCTTTCCCTCCCTGTATGGTCTGATCTTTCCCTTCCTGTCCAGTTCTGTTGTAATCTCTCCCGTCTTGTACTGTTCTTTCTCCCACTTGTTTTGTTCTGACTCTTCTGATCCAGGGCAGGGCTGTTAGCCAGAGTTGCTCTACGCAGGCTGATAGATCTTCTGGCTGCAGAGTGGATGGGAAACACATGGGCAGCCTTCACTCAACTGAAAAACAACTGCTTGAACCCAGCTTCCCGATGGAAAAACTTCTACAGAACATCATGCTGAAACTTGGCAGGACAAGTCAAGATCCCTAACTGTGGAACAGGCTGTTTGTTGTACTGAGGACTGGGTTCACACACAGGCAAGCTTGTGTGCATAAAACATGTAAAATATATATGTTTCTCTCCATACCAAGACTGTCCAATCTGTGAACTGGCATTACATTCAAATCTCCTGTTTCTGAAAAGTGTGTACGTGTGTATGTTTGTATATGTGTGTTTGTGGGCAATGTGAAAATGGAGAGAAACACAGAGAGTGAGATTTACCTAAAATACTCCACATGAATAATGCAGAGAAATAATGCGGCCTGAACACCTGGCATGCCGGACCACCAACACACCACACTATCATTTACACACCAACACACTCACACACACGCTTTATCCCTTAAGACGATCTTGCCGATCTCAACACAGCTAAAATATTAATATACAGCCCATGGAAAATGATTTGGATGAAATCCCCTTCCTGCTGATATTTCAAAATTTATTCTTGATGTTACATTGGATAAGTGACATCTGGGTATCTATGTGTAACTAACATATTTATTCATATGTATTTACTGAGTTATGGTAATCATTCCCATTTTGATTAATTACATGCAAATGGGACTTTAAGATTGGTTACAGCTGAATGTCTCGGACAATTTTTCCACACATAATGCTAGACGTGGATGTGTGGTTCCTTGTGTGATGAGTTTTAGTGTGTGTGTGTGTGTGTGTGTGTGTGTGTGTGTGTCAGTACCTGCTGTGGCGGTGGTCGAGGCTGCAGGTAGGGGCTCTGGGTTGGGCCTGGAGGGGTCTGCTGAGGCGGGCTGAAGTACGTAGGGGTTCCCTGCTGCCCCGCCTGCTGCTGCTGCTGGCTGTAAGCCCCCATCCCCTGCTGGCCATATGGCGCCACCTGCTGAAACAACCAATCACACAACGTTAGAGGGCACATATTAAGGTCACGGCTGAGGCAGAAGTGAAACTTTAAATTCACAGCAACGCAGAGAGGCTCTCAGGCGCCATTAGGCTAACACAGCAGATACAATTATATGAAAGCAAGAGAGTATGCTAACCTATAATCCTCTTGGAAGTATTGGAAAAAAACCCAAACACATCCCACGTGGGCGTACACAAACTGGCCTCTATCCATTCCCCACTTCATCTAATTGTCCCTCGGCTAACGTTCTTAATTTAGCTCAGACCAGGCTGACACCCGTCTCCCAGCAGCCCTCTGCCTAATGAACTCACACCGCAGAGAAGTCTAACTTTATGTCCTCAGGCTTGCCAAATGCATCCTCCTCTCCACATTATCTCCATCTCCGTCCGCTCACAGATGGGATGAGGTGTGTTGGATATTACTGCTGGACCGTCCCAGGCCGTAACCCTAATGAGGGACACATGGATGAGCCGGGGCTTTCCAAAGCGGTGCAGTTAGAAGCACTAACTCGTGAGGGCGAAGCAACGCCAAGTGCCGATGCTGCATTACACGGTGGTTATGAGAGCGACAGTGAACAGGGAGTAAGTGTAACAAGCTGGCACCAATACAAATGTAGTCTAAATCCCTCCTTGTCATTTGTTATGACTACAGACAGCGCCAGGTGCTCTGCGCTCCTCTAAGGATTTCCTATGGAGGCTGGGGTTTTTCTCATTCACGCTGGCGCACACACACACAAAAGCCAAGTACAGACTATTAAACAACATTTACGACAGCTGGTGAAGCATTTTGACTGCGCTTTTCATGTCATATTTTTTCCTCATCATGTCACATTGCTTTTTTATTCTGTGACTTTCCAAAGTGCTGCCACAGACTCATTAAAACCAGCACACAGGCTGTAATTTGGGGCGCGTGCAAAGCTCATTGTCTACCACCAGCCTTTGGCCCTGAGTCTTAAAATTTTGTAATGTTCCTTTAAATATTCTTTAGAAGGCTTGGCAAAGTAGAATTCCCTCTCTCTCACAGTGATTTATATCTCAAATGAAACTATAATAGGGACTTCGAGGTGACGCAACCATTACACTACAATCTTGTCTGATCAAGAGCGAAGAGACACATTCAAAGTTGTAGTTTTACAGTGACTGTTACAAGTGAGAAAACCCACTCATAAAAGGCCTGTTGAAACTGATGGCGTGTGTAAAATACAGTGAAATCTGATCTGGCTGCAGAGGGCAAGTGGAGATTAATACGTTTGAAATAGTTTTGAAGAGTAACTTCCTTTGAGTGGGTGTTTAAAAAGAAATCTTCTTCTGCTGATGCTAGCAGAAGCTCTTTGAGTCTCTGAATAGAGATGATTGGACAATGTACAATACTTTTCACTTCAATGGAAATCTGATTAGAAAGGACAGGTCCGTGTGTGTGCTGTGTGTGTGTGTGTGTGTGTGTGTGTGTGTGCGTGTGTATGTGTGCACAGAATGAGTGTCATTAGGCTGATGAGACAGACAGACAGGGTGAGATCAGTCTAGCTGGCGGAGAGGTTAATAGCATGGCCCTGCTCATGCCAACAGCACCACTGGATTCATTAGTGCCAGCCAGGGCAATACACACACACACACACACACACACACACACACACACACAGGCGTGCGCGCTTACAGACATAGTACTCACATACCGATGTACTCAAATGAATGCACATCAATTCAAGTTGTCTGTATGAGAGTTAAGTAAAAAAGACAAATACTTTCTCTCTTCTTCTCACAAACACACACACACACACACACACACACACACACACACACACACAGAGCAATGTCATTAGATGTGGTTTAACACCACAGAAAACACTAGCAACTCTATCCAGTGATCAGCGTTGACAGCCTGGTGTAACACAGTGGGTCTCAACTGGAACACCACTGCTCTGAGATTGGCGAGGATTAGGTCGCCATGGAGATCGAGACAAGACAACCGTGGGTGGGTTCCTTTCTTAGACAAGTACAATGACAGACAGATATGGGCAGACAGTGACAGACAGACGGGGGGAAAGGTGGATGGATGTCGGCAGAGAGAGAAAGATAAAACAGAGAATCTGTCCTTAGGTTTGCGCCTCAGAAAAATCCACTTGGTTGTATAAATAACCTCATTAGAGAGCATGAAAAGCTAATGAATAAATAATAAACTACACTGGTTTCTGTTGTCTTTAAAATTGCCAGTTTTAGTTGCTGAGATATATGTAAAAATAAACCTAAGACAAAGCTAGCACACATGCAGGAATGACAAAGCCTGAATATCAGCAACATTACATCTGCTCTCTCTCTTTGATTAATATCAGCATAAAGTCTCCCCTGAATGACTAGATGGGTAAACATATGTCATTCTTATTCTTCTGGATTTTAAAGTACATTCATTTTTTTCACTGATGTGCAAATTTACAAGGTCCATACCTTTATTATGGATACCAATAGATCCTTTTCACAGCAAATATTCTTGCATGTCATAGCACGAAAAGCACAAGTTGCATTAGTTATTTACCAATGGCTGCATACCACTTAGTTTCTCTACTTCCCTTGCGTTGTGCATACTAGCTTACTGGCATGGTTAACTTGGTCCCTTGAATGGAACAGAGGCATTATTAATGTAATTTGTACTGTAACACCTGTTCCTCTCCTGCTATGACAAGTCAAAAGTCTACTGTGCAATAGTCTGCTATTAAACTTTTCAACATGCTACTGACTTGTGTGACTGGCCACAAATCTGTGTTTTTTTCCTGCAACAAGGTCGCAAAACAGCTAATACTTAACTTGAAAATCAACTTTCTTGTCTGATGATGATGATCACTTGCCTTATGACTAGTCTTTCCATATAAAATAGCTCCTCTTTCTTTGCTGCAGAAATTATAAATAGATGCCTTAAAACATATTGACTAGTAAAATCCCCATCTGCCTGTGCTTGTGCATTCATGTGGTACAGCATGAAAAAGTGTATGCAACTGCAACTCCATTTCCACATTCACACTACCCGAACACTTCACAACGTGATTTTTGTAACACACAATGCATCATCCTCTTAGTTATATTTGGCATAACTACACACAACAACACAGAGATCACATTGTGACATGACAAAACTGTAAACCTCTTTGCAGAAGACTTTGAAAACAGATCAAGATTGTTATAAACAGATGAATCAGAGTGGGTTCATATGTTCAGCCAAAAGATGGGTGCTTTCACCAATATTACACTCCCTGCGAGAACTGTGTCGTCAAATTTTGAGGGACTTTCAGGCGATGTTCTGATCACCCGTTAACCATCAGCAGATTGTATCCAGTTCTTGTCTGCAATAGTCTGTTTTTATAGGTGAATGCTACAAATCCCTTGTTTGAGCAAAGCCATAAAGGAAATAGTTGTTATCATGGCAAAGGTGGTTACTGTAAATGCAGCCCTGAGCTATGGTTTATACTTTTTCTCCACATTGTTGAAATCAAGCTCCTTTTCAAGCTGCCTGTAACTGCTTTACTTTACTCGCTACAAGGGACCTTTAAAGAATGCCCTTTTTCAGTGTATTCAAGAAAAGAGACTGACATATGCAAGCAGGTAGACAGGCAATCAGGTAAGCGAGCAGAAGAGACAGACATGGAGACAAATGAAAAAAGAGACAAATACCGCCAGTCAGTCAGTCAAATAGGCACAGAGACAGCAGGCAGACTGGAGGTCTAACAAGTAGCAACCTGTCACATTGGCTTTGAGAGGGAAGAAAGAGTCATTCAAATGCAGCTTCTGTTTGATCGCTGGGGGCGACCGTATGAATGTACTGTACCTACTGAGTACACACCAGCTCACTGAAACCTGATTCTCTTTCACTGAGAATATGCTTAGTGATAAACAGACTCGCTGTGCTGTTGCTTATACCAATAAAAATAACTGCTGGAAGTAGAAAATAAGAGCATTCTCCGTCTTTTCCTTCCACTCAGGTGTGTGAAAGCAGACAAAATAACAGTGTGATTTATCCAGAGTGTCTTGGCAGGCACACAGTGTCAAATAAATGTCTGTAATGAAATGACAACAGATGTGAAGTGCTGTAGGGAGAAATGACGCAGAGTAGACGCCCTGCAAAGCAAATAATTCACCATAAACTGCAGAAACAGTGTGATGAAAACAAAAGCCTTGGCAGCATATTAAGATACAAAGACAAACACTCACACAAACACTGAGGGGAACTCAATAAAAAATCTATCAAAACAAGAGTCTTATGAAAAGGAAGACAATATCGTCCTGCTCCGCAAATGGAGGGAATAAATAGCCATGCTAAGCCTCATCCATGGTAGTCTGTGTGTGTGTGTGTGTGTGTGCTTGTGTGTGTGTGCGTACTGTATGTGTGCACGTGTGTGTAACACTTA